>DWJZ01002337.1:0-19793 GCA_018249125.1 Asbolis capucinus
CCGACATCCTTAATTACATGAAGGAGTTTACAACCTTTCAACCTATTGGAAGTATTTTGTTTTATACTTTCATAATTTATTGATTTTCTTTTTAATTCACTTTATGCATTTGTCACTTAATAAAAAGCATAATTCATAGGTAAACTTTTAAAAAATGTAATGGTACAAAAGAGTCAACAACTGATAAAACAACCAAAAATTTAATTCTTCTGCTCGTCATAGGTTGCTAGGCAACGGTATGTTATTAAACATTCCAGATCGAATTTGCACCGAGTAACACAGCTCTCATCACATAAAAGATACTCACACTAAACACTCTGATAGGCATGTCATGTATGGAGGTGACATCGACTTTGATATCCTCTTCCTTTATACTGGACAATGGGACGGGCAGGTTGTCTTCATTGGCCACGGATTCCAGTGAGGTTAATGGTATACACGGCTCTAGGGTTGGATATTCCACTTCCACCTTCGTTTCTACCTGCTGGTGTTGCTGTAATATTGTTGATTAAATTAAATTTATTGTTTCTATTAAATCAATGTTAGTAAGGAATGATTAAGTGAGTATTGTCGCGTATTTGTCGCTTTTTTATATTATAAGCAGGCAAACATGCAGATTGGTAACATTTTGGCCATCGATTGTGAGTGATTCGCTGAATTAAGCAGCGGGTTAAGTTGCCCGCGTCGGTATTCCCTCTTAATTTGAACGTAATGTCTTAAAGTCAACAGTGAATAGGCTTTTATTAAGTTAGTGCGCTTTACCATCAAAGACTACGTCGCCACCGTCAGGTAGTTTCGTAGTCAACCGCTAACATACTGAATTTAAAAAAGCGGGTGAGGTGGAAAAATCAATGACCCCTAGTGGCCCAAATATCTTGAGCGCTTCCGTGCCTCAGAAGACACGTAAAAGTCTCAGCTTTTACTGTCTTAGAAGAGTACCATAACTATGGCACCAATGCGATATGACTGCTTGCCTAGAGACCGATATCGAGCGTAAAATATCAATTTTTTTTTCTATAGAACTTATGTGCTAAAGAAAAAGGTTTATTCTGTATTCCAAAAAATCGTTGCTAAGCAACGATTGTTAATACCCATAAATCATTTTGCTTATTAATAATTTTACTGATTCCACCGTACTTCTGGTTGTCCAATCCGCCTATTTAATTTTTCCTCACCTGTCCCTCCTTCGACTGTCTTCTGCCGAAAGGTTGTCTGGTAGAGATCGTTACCTGAGCGATAAGACCGCCTTTTGTTACCGCTATGCATACGAGGGGTGAAACTGACTCTCTGCCTTGTTTGAACACTCGGCTCCAACGTTTTACGGTCGCAAAAAAAGGTGCAGATTCCGCATAAACTGCTGACCTCTCTTGAAATATTTCAGACAGCGTTTTGTTCTTCTTTGTAAGGAATTTGATGAAGGTTCTGTACTCCAATTTCGTGCAAAGTGCAGATGACTCAGACATGGTGACATTTACGGTTCAATAACAAAAAGCGTAAAGATGCTAATGACATGAAACTTGACTTATACATATACTCTATATGACACCTGCACTTAGTGGTGTATTGCGCGAGTCATTCATAAACATCAAAGGTAATTAGGCTCAAAACTTTTCAGCCGCCCCTCGTATTTGCCAATAAATTATGTATTCCTACTTTATGGTGTACAATAAACAATATATGTATTTGTATCACCATTCTATTCGAATCATGGCTGAGGTAGACTTTAACTTACATCAACCTTCCGTTTGAAAAACGGTCTCTTCATCTCCCGATCACCGTCCTTCCGCTTGTGGTGCATCTGTTTCATCATCGCCTGCATTTCCGGTATGGGCACACACAGCGGTCTCTTCACCCAGTACAGAGTGAAGTATAGATCCACGAGGTCACATCGTAACCTCGCATCGTTTGATAGCAGGCTGTTTATGTTGTTCCAAAGTCTGAGAATAAAGTAATAAAAAAAAGTTAATAATGAACAGACAACGTCTAGATATTTGAACGTATTTGTTCGTAAGTTTATTTGTTTGTTGAAATAATAAAAATTCAAACAATATACGTTATTTTAACATAAATATTACCTCTCGCATACAAAATTTTAGACGTAATATTTTTATTTGTTGATTAATCAATGTATCAATGAGATACTACTAATATTCGTTAGGATAAGTTTAGCTGGATAAATATCATATTATAATTATGATACCTAATTGTATATGGATGATAGATAGATATCGACATTATTATTGAGATAGCGCTATACACCCCGCATATTGGGGTTTTCTGGAAATATAATAATATAGACCCATTGACCGACACTGCGAATGACGTACCAAACAATAGTAGTGATTTATGATTTGACCTAATTTTAAATCGACTAATCACGATACATTATAATATTTACTACAACATAATGCAAGTAGACTAATTATAGAATGCATTGAATGTGAGGTACGCGATGCAAATTACCGTTACTGAGCGTTCTTCAAAAGTGTGTTGAAAAACGTCGTTTGACAGTGCATTAATAATTAATACGCGTGCTTGTATCATAATATTATAATGCGAAATATTAGTAGGATACTAATATTATAATGCGAAAGTTTCTAAGGATGGATGCCTCACCGGTGCACAACATCCTCAGTGTCGAGCCGGTGTCTCTGGGCGCGCTCGAAGGGCGGCATGGAGACGAGCAGCCGCGCCAGCCCGTGCCGCACGCCGGGGTCAGGGTCACTCTCCACAGCTGTCAGCAGCGAGGATAGGTCCTCAGCCCGCCCGTCGACACGAACGAAGTCCACCAGACACTCGAATGCTGCTAGTCTCACATCTGTCACATCATACAAGGGTGCAAGATTAGTGACTCCTATTTAAAAAGGAATCAAATATGTATTTCATATAGGATATTTGCTCACTTAACCTGAGCTGGATGGACGGAAGCACGACAAAACCACGTCCAATTGACAAACCCAAAAATAATACACACACATCTACACTATAAACATCTACATAAATACTGTCCGTACACCTACATGCATACATTTAATTGATCGTCCTTTGTGTACAAAACTTTCAAAATATCAACACATGTGAATCACATACCTATGTATTGTCCGTACTGCGCGTACGCACGGAACACGGCGGGCACGCTCGGCAGGTGCCCGCACTGCTGCAGCCGGCGCACGGCGCGCAGGCAGCTCACGGTCACCGCGTGCTTGTAGCACGGCAACACCTTCTCCAGGTTCAGCACGCGCGTTATCTCTTCTAGTACCAGCTTCGTGTCTGCTGATAGCGAGTCGGCTGTGATCGGCGCGCCCTGTTTGAATTTGGAATGTTTTGTTTTTAATTGCTACAATACTGCTACTATATGCTACTATAATCGGTGCAAATATCTCTAGAATTTTTTGCATACAAACTCGTCAATTCCAGATCGAGTTTTTCACCAAGTTTAGACACAGATTTGGCCTAAAACCCCTGCCTGAAGTTGATCAGAGTTGATTGGCGCGAGAGATCCCTTATAAAATTCCCGGCTGTGTAATTATGGCAGTTAAATATTACTGCTTTCGAAAAAATCATGTTTAACTGCCGCACTCAAGAGTAATGAATGATTACTTGAATCAATCATTAGTTAAAAATTCGTATAGATTTTGTACGTTTTAAGTAAGCATTAACGATTTCGAAACTCAATAGATTCTGTACTAAAAAGCGGTTTAAATAATCATGAACGATTGTGCGACATTAATTGTGAACAAAACGGCTTTGGATGGCGAATGTATAATATAAATACACTTATAAACGTCAATATATTTTTTTATCTACCACCGTTTTGAGGTGCTATTTTGAGGAGAAGAAACGATGAGAGACTTCTTCAACCAAAAGAGCACTTGCTTCCTGGTTTGCTATTTGGCTTAATTAGAAAACGATTCTACTTACCGGTTGTAACACAGATATAACAGGTGTGATGGTGGCAGCCAGCGCGTCTACTAAGGCTGCTTTGTAGTAATTATCCGAATAGTGGTTCTTAGAATTATCATTGTACTTGAACAGGTCCAGAAGAAACCTCACTACCTCTGGAGGGCAGATGCCGTGGATGTTTCGGAGTCCTAGAAGAAAATGGGTGTTATTTAAAAAATATCAAGTAATTGTCTCTTTTACAGTACTGAAAACTTGCTAGCTTGTTTTTTTTACCATAACCTTCGATTAATAATACTAAATAAATGTTAGATCACCGTAAAAAATATGTCTGTACCAGCGCACTTAACAAGAACTTGTATTTTTTTTAGTTTCCATGTCATCCAAAATAAACATTTAAAATTCCGAAATGTTTAATTTGAAGAAAAATATTTCCAAAAAAAAGATTTCAAAAAGGCTTTTGTTGAAGGCCCGCCGATTAAATTTGTTTTTCACGCACTATTTTGCATCTTACCTTAGAACTTTACCTTAGGAATTATTATTTATTTAGGTTTCTTAGGTTTTATAAAAATCTTTTGAAACTTCAACTTTAATTTTTTAATTGGTTTCAAGCCCTGGTTTTATTCTATTGCAAACAGCTGAAAAACTTACCAGCCATAGCCACGGGTATGGTCTTTTGCAGGAAATAATGCTGGAGGTTGTCAAAGTTGTTCTGTTTTATGATGTGCGGCGCCGAGAACGAGCCGAACATCTTTCGAAAGATCGTCAACATCGCCGGCGGACCCGCCCAAGAGCTTATCATCGCGTTTGCCACCTGATGGTAAAATCGCTGGTATTGTACATGGTCTTGTACTAAGCCTCAAACTTTAACAGGCACGGTGCTTAAAAAGAAAAGAGGCATCAAAATCGGTACACCCATTAAAAAGTTACGAGGTAATTTCTCATTTAAATTTGAGCGACATCTGACGAATAGTTTTTGTACTATCCCGTACTGCGTATTAGACGAAGTCAACTACGTTGATGACGTATTCATTTTATAACTTGTGAATGTAATTGTGTAACGGTTCGTGTGTGTGATTACGTGTACTTAAGCATTCGTATGTATGTATCAATATACGTGTACATGTATGTATGTGAGTATGTGTTAATCGTGACTTTGTGTGTGTGCATTAATACGTACGAGTGTGTGTAAGTGAGCGTAACCATGTACGTGTGAGTCAGATGGCTGAATTAACAAAGTAACTAAAATATCACAGATGTCGCTTTTTCATTTATGTAGCTAAAGTTTACACAATTCTAGGTCTTTTGCCTTTGTTACACCACATATCGATATTTTTTAAATGTATACAGGTATTTACCAAGTAATATTTCTTACCTTAGTCAAACAATGCGCAGCTCTACATCGAATCTTATAAAATGTCTGTTCATTCTCAATGGTATCCGTCAACGCTTTCCTCGTAGCCGGCTCCGGGTAGTTATGTAATGCGTCAATCGCCTCACTCTGTGCAGTAACGTCACGCTCGTGACGTAGCTGATACTGCCATTGGTAGTCCGGCTGAGATATTACAGTGCTGCGTAGTAGCGACATCTCTGGATCTAAACGGATCCAGAGGACGGGGGAATCGCTGTAAAGTATTTTAAAAGTTATCCGTTTTCGACAGAAGATAGCGCCACATGTATCTTAAGTTACTATAGTTAGGGGACGTAAAAGATTGTCATGAATTCAATAACATTATAACTACATGACTAACTCATAGACTAAGGTCATAGACTTCACTTCATAGTGAATCTTAGTGATCAATAAAAGGCTATACGAGTAATATCTGCAGTTGAGATTTGGTAGGAGGTAGGTAGGTTCAGGTAACTTTAACACTTGTCCTACCAAATATCAATTGGACAGCACTCATAATTTGTCTATTTGCTTTATGTACTTTAAAAATTTGCTTTCTGTCTGGATCTGCTATTCATGTTATCCATCCTAGTCGAGACATAGATATCTAGAAGCCAATAAATCACTCAGACAAACCAGTACAGTAAATAGTACGACTAAAACATCACTCAATCAAAACAGTACTTACTCCATAGCCGAGAGATCCATATCAACTTCCTCACCAGTACACAAAGGAATCTTTTTCTTCTTATTCCTTCTACTTTTACTATGGCAAGTGATATCTGCCTTCACTACTGTATTCTCTATCTGCAGTGTATGCTTGAAGGTGCCGTCCAGTTCTTGTAACTGTACTAACAGTGGACCAACATACTTCCTTATTCCTCTCTCGTGAACTGAGTCTTGTCGGATTTCTAGCTCTACTGTATTCCTGTTAGCAGGAAAATTAGTACATACATACATCTACTATCTTATCTTATCTATCTATCTTATTCTACTAGAAATTTAAAGAAATTTAATATTTGTCAGTGTCCCTTCCATTCAAAAACTACTGGTCGGATCTGAACTAAATTTTATACTTTTTTTTATTGTGGACTATTCCTTATCAAAAAAACGACATGAAAGGGATAAAATAGGGGAATGAGTTTGTAATCATGAAATATAAAAGTGTAAAGCTTTCAGTTTATACACTTGATAAATAAAATCAACTATTGGTTCTAGCATTTTTGAAATTTCGCCCTATCCTGAAATAGGATGTAGAATCAAGCCATGCTAGCCAATGTAGTAAAGTAAATCAAATTCATAGTAAGAAGATTAAAGTAAAACAAACTCACTAACAAGTAAAGTAAACTAAATCGAACTCACCTCTTCCTATTAAAGACCGAAGTAAGAGTGAACTTCGCATGCCCTCCAGTCCGGACCCACTGATCAACGAACACGGCCATATCTTTACCAGTCACAGTAAATATGGCCTTCACAAACAAGTTGGTAGACAGTAGCAAGTGTCCCCAGAGGCCACTGCCTATCTTGGTGTTAGCGGCATTAGTGGCCAATGATAGCTGCTTGTTGAACACTTGGAGAAGTAACTCTTGACCGATGCGCTGCTCTAACATACGAAGGACTAGGTGTGATTTCTTGCGCATTACCTATACAAAAAAAAGTTCGTATTTTAATCCATAAGCACCCATAAGTTCTATGAAAATTGGTGGATTTATAATCTAGTCGGAAAATCTTAAAGCATAGTATATTACTGTACCAGGTAGACTCAAAGGTTCATGGTTAGTCAGAAAAAAAACAGGAATATTTATTTAATTTTTAGTGTAAATCTACTTTTTAAAAAAAGGGAGATGGATAAAAAAGACGTAAAAAGAACTTTTAGAAGCTCTCATTTTTATGTTATGATATAACAATATCTCTTATGTAGTCGGTGTTGAAAAGTTTTGGAATCTCGGCTTTAGAGGCATTACCTCGATTTGGTTGTATGCTGTAAAGTTACTAGCAGTTACGAATATTTACTTTCTTTATTTATTTTTTCTTTTCTTTAAATAATATATGAATAACCTTTATGAATAACCTTTAAATAATATATGAAATTTGTAGAAAACATTTAATAATTCAATAAAGATCTTATAGCTATATGTTCTGATTCGGCAATAAAAATATCAATGAAAAATAAAACTGTAAACTTTAATTTTACAGAAAATATATCAATAATACCTCGATATATCTAGGCGACATGGTGAGCACATTCCGCACGGGGAAGTAGAAATTATCCCGGGACTGGTCTCGGGAGCCGCTCACTGGCGGCTGCCACGGGTCTAGCACTATACCGCCGTATTGTTCTTCGTATTGCACCACCTATCATATTTAGCTAGTTTAGATACACGCTTACACATACATATTCGTTTGCCACACATAAATAAGTCGTTTTTACATGCAACTATTTTGGGTGTATCTTCGATCCGGAATAAATGTAAACAAACCATAAATAATGGGTTTGTAGGGTTTTCACCAACTTACTTAAATGAGGTTTTTTCCACTAAACTACTCATTATATCTTTAAAAATTAGTTACTAATGTACGTATCGATCAAAGAACAAGTACAAACTACAAATAAATATAGTAATGCCAGTCACACAAAATAATTACGACACACATCATTTACAAATTCATACTTTGACATCCTTAATTTCATGAAGGAGTTACCAACATTTCAACCTATTGAAGTCTTTTGTTTTATACTTTAAAAATTCTTTAATTTTCGTTTTAATTAATACACATTATGTTTTTGTCACCAACCAAATAGCATGACATAAAAGTAACAGTTTTTAAAAATGTCATGGTACAAAAGAGTTTACAAACTGATAAGACACCAAAGGTTTAATTCTCCTGTTTTTCCCAGGTTGCTGGGTAACGGTTTGTTATTAAATATTTCAAATTGAATTTGCACCGAGATAGTTAATACTTATGTATTTCTATTATTAGAAATCCTGTCTTCGATCGAAACAGGACCGAAGTCAACAGTCAAAAGTTTAATTTGTCCTTGGCAATACTGAATATGTCAAAAAATACGTGCTCAATGCATAAAAGTTTAGTAATTCAATCAACGCATTATTAAATAAAATATTAGCTTTCTGCACTCCTCTAAATTTTTTAACTGTGTCAAATTTCATAGTCCTTCGTGCGCGCAATATTCGTAAAATAAGTTACTAAGTTATTGCTTCACATATAGTATAGATATATAGAAAGTCAATGTAATATAGATATTCACGCATTATTATAGAAAATCATTTATATCGTAGAAATACACAACAACAAATATATCATAGAAAAAAGATCTCTATAACTAGACTGAAATAAAATTTGTTACAATCAGCAGTCTCATGACATCATTTAGTTACTAAATTTGGTTTATTTATAAATTTAATTTGGTTTCCAGTAACTTTGTAATTAGGTAAACAAAAAAATACCTCTTGCAACTCTTGATGAGTCATGTACTTATACTCATTATTGCCAAAGCACTTTTTTGAGTACAGTCCACACAGGTAATCCGGAATGCCTTTAGCCAGCCATAAGTCAGACCAATTTTGCATTGTGATGAAACAGCCAAAAAACTGTTCAGCCACCGCTTGAGCCATGGATTTCCGACTTATGAAGGTCTGATCAATGATGGCAATTGAATGCAAAAGATGAGTGCTCAAGATCGACATGGTTGTATACGCTGTGGCATCATCTTCAGTCTGGAAATAAAAAAAATATTAAGTATATCAAATACCAAAAACTGCCCTCGATTTGTTTCGGAAAAATTTGTGCTAAAATAAAAGACTTTTTTTTCTTTCCAACCCTTTTTGCAAAGTCTGTAACCTGTCACCTGTTAACCACTTAATGTTACTTTTAAGATTCCATTGTATTAGCAAAAGAATTTGAGGTTATTCATTAGAAACAAACAAACAAAACATTTCTCTTTATAATATTAGTGCAGTTTTTTTTTCAGTTGTTGGCTCAACCTTTTTTTTGGTAGTGCTGCCGTTTTTTTGTTTATCAGTTTTTCCGTGCCTATGAGAGTGTGTCTATTAAGAACTGTTCGTAGATATAAAAAAGGTAAAATAAATTATAGAATCAAAGCAAGGCCTGTTAATTGTTTATAATGAAACAATATCACTACCAACCTCATCAACAAACACCTGCTTGTAACAAGGGTATGGATACCTTGTAGAGAGGGTCTCTTCATAAAATTCAAACGCTTCATGTAAGTATCGCACTGTGTTCTTTAGAATCTGCATCAAGTTTGGCAAACAGTAGTGAGTTACTTCATTCATATGTGGGTCTACATAGGCTTCAAATGGTCTGAAATTTTAATTATATTGAATTTAAAGTAACTTATACAAAATAACTTAGATAACTTCTTTGGAACTAAGTTAGTAAGAAGTACATTAGAGATAAAGGTTTAAATTCAAAATACATTTATTTTCCTGGGTATTTATATCACTCTTATACTCTATTATTACCACCTTCTCGAGATCAGTGCTTTATTCAGGAGAAGAAACCAAGAAAGAAACGAATAATATACACCAAAAAAAATATCAATAGAACAAAATAAAACAATATTGTCTTATAAACTACATGGAGCTAGATGGTGCAGTTATTTACAGGCATACTTATTTAAACATTTGCCTTTCTTACAGACATAGACTTTGTCACTTGTCATTTAAACATTTCAATAGGTAGCTTGTACTATTATAAAAACATACACTACACCAAATAAAAGTCACAACCACCAGAAAATAATAATGAACACAACATTATAATTACCCAATAGCCAATGCAATGTTAGGAGCGCATGCTGGAGTGTTAACAACATAGTGAAACGTCTTCCTCCGATGATCTGGTGTATAGACAACATCCAACAACTCTCCACATGATACTGCTGTCAGACACTCATCCACTGTGAACTCAAGCTTCCAAGTACAAGGTTCTGCAAAACTGTCCACACAAGGAAACCATAAGCGTGCTGAGTGCCCATATGTAAACATGTGAGCTGATTTCTGAAATTTCAATAACGGAGGGTATCATTACGGCTGGTTCAAATATTATGTACATTCAAGTTTTGTCTGTTTGAAAATGAAGCGCTTTTTGGGGATTTCAACAATAAATAAAAAACTGTTAATATCTTAGTTGATATTTCATACTGGAGTGTGGATTGTCTGGATCCATTCACAGCGTGATGGGTACTCTTATATTTACTTACAATTACCCAACCCATTAGCCAAACATTAAGCCATAAATTAATACACAATAAAAAAGGGGGGGGTAAGCTTGCTTTACTTACTTTTGCTGACAAGAGGAATGGGGAGGTGAATTGTAATAAATATGCTTACATAATATTAGAAAGGCAACTTATTAAACATCAGCACAAACATTAAAATGTATTAACTAACCTCAACCAAGCTAGCATCACCCTCAGGCACAACAAAATGCATGCCTCCTTGTGGTGACTCTAAGGAAAATTCAATGCCAATCCGTAATCCACGCCCCTCACCCACCAAGTGGGCTGCATCATCAGGAATCTGCAGATGTAGCTCTCCAGAGTTATTGTCAGGGTCTACTTTACGGGCAGCTGATAGGTGGTACTGAGAGAAGTCCTCCAGTGATCTCCTGTAGAGTACTTATATCTTTGTTTACTAGTATCATTTTGACAATATATTGTTTTCTTTCAAACCATTTTACATTACTATTTTGAAAGCTATTGATTTTATACAATGACTTTATAAGTTCTTCAAAGTCATAACATAATTTCAAAGTATTAATACATGTTAGTTTAGGTAGGGCCTGTTGAAGCAAGACATCTTGCCAGCTAATGCGACTAAGTATGTGGCTAGTAGAAATCATGAAACAAATAAAAATTTAAAAACTGCAATGAAACTACCTGAATCACTAATAATTTTAACTTATTGAATAGCAAAAACTTACGTGTGAGGATCCTTTTGGCAAATGTCCAAGAATGGGTCACAGTATTGAAAATTAGCTTCATATTGGTCATTTAAACACACACGATAGATACGACACTGTTTAGCATTGAGTCGAATGTGCCTCAAATTGTCTTTCAACGGAACTATTGTCAGTTCAACAAAACCCTGAGAAACATAAATAGAATTACTTTATAACCACTGTTATTTTGCTACCCTAAGAGTGTTATACAAAAATGATCCTTACAATAATACTTCTTCTTTCAAAGCTAATTCCAGTCAAACTCAATATTTGGTGAGCTGTAATGAAATGACATTAGGATAAGTATTGGGCATTTTCTATGTATTTTATTTCTAATATCTAAAATACTTATAGTTTGAATGGGCGGCTGTTATCACCAGTTCTTTCTTTCTTCATTTTTTAAATAAGCACGTCGATCTTCAGACGTATAACTTCATAACAAAATAATTTAGACTAATACAACAAAACTCAAATTCCTTCCCTCCAGTTTTAGTTCATTGAATGCTGATTCATGTTTGTTATATTTCTAAACTTTAATAGTTTAAAATACTCAATTTTTATTTCTCATTCATTTTAAAAACAAACTAAACAAGACGAGAAAGTGAGGCAAACGACCACAACCATAATTATGACACATTTAACATTGACACCGTAGACCGAGAACGGAAGTAGTTTTCTCTGACTACAATTGACACTGAATTGATTGACATATTGTCACTGACAATATGACTATTTTATACCACAAATGTGTATAGTATACGACTATTTTTTTTTTCGTTGACGTTTTCGTCGTTCTAGGGATTTTGTGACTACGTTTTCCGTCTTTACAGCTTAATTCATAATGACTATTTTAATATCATACTTTGTCTGCAAAATTTAAACAATTTATTTAAGGCTGAAAAGATAACGTCCAATCATTAAAAAATATATATTTTAAACTGTTATCCCATTCTCTATGATATTTACAGAGTAAAATTCGCTCTGGTTACGTCAAAATAACGACAAGGAAGAGAAAAAGAGATTGCGATAAAAAATATTTCTGTATGATAAATGTGCCATTATATGATCAATTTCATGTGAAAACCATATTATTGAATAGAACAATTACTAAGCTTTAATGTTCAATTTCGCGCCGCACAGTCAAAAATGGGGGATTTGCCATACTTGACTTGTTTGGTTCTATACATATTTTCTTTTCAAATTATTGTTACTAACTCACGAACCTCGAATGTTTGGAAATTAGATGTTGAGGAAGGACAAATCGTCGATGGCACTAAATTGTCGCAGGTCAGTAACAAAATTATTGTTTATTTTTATGTGAAATTTTTACCATTTATGAAGATACATTACAAAATTTCTAGTGCCTCCTTATACGTGTTATTCTCCACTCGTTTGCCTTGACGACATTCACACGTGTAAATTTAAATGTAGTAATCAGCACATATTTATTCTGTCTTGTGTTAAAAGGTTGTATCTACCTACACAACAAAATATTTGTAATAGTAATAGTATGAAAAGCGAATTGCATAATTTCCCAGATAATTCTTATACTTTTGACATGTCCATATATATTGGAGTAGATTTAAGTTTTTTTAATAAAATTGTCTTTTAGGATGACACCGATAAAACTAAAATAAGCGAAGAAGATGCAGTATTTAATATAGTAACATCAACAGTCTACTATGGCAACACCTGGACGAAGCATGGGTTTGATATGTTCTGCACGGATTGCCAGATTTATGATCAACAGAGGTAACAACAGCAAAAGACCTAAAGTTATTTTTGCCTTGCCTTACACTTGTGTCAATATACAAGCCGCACTTATTTATTATGTTTTCCTTTACTCCCTTGTTTGAAAATATTGGATTTTCAAAAGGAAACCACTCACTCATCATCACAAAAATCCTTTAAAGCGAATTCCCAATAATATTTATGATGGACTCATATTAGTTATGTGGATAGAATACATTCCTCATGTTTAGTTCAGGCAGTTCTAACACCATTAGGGTACTCTAAGATACCTACAAGACTATTGTCAAAAAAGTGTATACTGCCAATAATACTATGTCTGTGTGGGTGTGCAGCCTATTAAGTTATATTATTTTCATATTAACCAACACTTTTATCTATTTTATTCATTTATCTATTTTATTTATATATTTCATTCATTTATTTTATTATCACAATGTTTATGTAGGTGGACAAGTAGCCTTAGGGTTAAAATCGCACAATTTGTTAAAAAATTACATATCTTTAACATTATACAAATTGGGAGGTTTAAATGTTTGCCTTCTACCAGTCTTTCTTAATATACTACCTCACAGATTGTAAGACTTTGGTCTGACAAAAATCACTTATTGAAAAGACTCCTAAATAGCATTTTAAATAAATTTTTCTACTGGTTTTGTTTGCAAGAGCCTAAATGTGTTGCCTCACCTTATCTTGCTTTTCTCAGTGAGCCTGAGCCAGGTTATGCATCCTAAGGGTCAGTAAAGATTGAAAAATGTTCTATTATAGTTCTTAAATAAATAAATATCTCAGGACAACTTACACACGGCCATCAGATCCCAAACTAAGTTTTAGCTTGTACTATCAGACAACTAATAAACAAATATATATTTAGAAATACATACTTATATATTACGTTTTTACACTCCAACACAGAAGAAATATTTCATTACAGAAAAGTTTCAATTGGGTGGGTATGGAACCCACAATCTATGGTGTAGTTAAAGGTTCACTAACCACTAGACCCACCAGCCTGTCAATTAAACAGCTGACCTTAAATTGGTGTAATAAAATCTTATTTCAGCTATTGTTATTTTGATTAAAAAGACTGTCAGCAGGTCTTCAAAAAATGGCAAAACAAACAAATCTATATAATGTAATGAACCAATTTAACTAAACTTGAATCTTTCAGAATATCTATTAATAAGGGAATTAAAAATGATGATTAATCCCTTAGCAAAGATATAACAAATTCTGGTTATCACTGCATTTGTGACAAGTATTTTTAAAAATAGCAAAACATATTTTGATCTGAATTACAATCACATATTTCAGTAAACTTGCTCCTATGCCCTGGTGTGAAAAAATAGGTGACACAAAAGTTAATATTTTTAACTTTCAATTATATAGATCTGGTACAGATAGTGGAGAAGAGGCAACGCAAACAGAAGTGAGTGGAGATATAGATGATGAGTTCCTAGACTGTGGTAAAGCTGTAAACTTCACATACTATGACAACCTTGTTGGAGTCGCAAGGCGTCATAGACACCCCAATGTACCTGAGCCACAGGTAAATTTATATTATTACTATTTAGAAATTCTATAGGTACTGTGAATCTTCAATTAAGCAGACGAATTGGGACGTGGAAGACTGATTTATTTAGATAATTGAGCTATATAATATATCTATAGCATAGTAAGGCCATAATAATTATATAGAAGCTGGCGCCTCTGCGTTTTGTATTGCCCAGATTTCACACTGTGCAGAAAAGAGATTTTACTTCTTAAGAATTAGATCTCTGAGACCTCTGTCATTGAGACAGATCTTTGCCCTAAAGTGGGTTACTGTGTTGATACATTTAAAATTTATCACTCGTTTCATTTGAATGTAATATCAACAACAATTAATGACCATATATTTGCAGGTGGCCCTTATATTTCCCAAAAAGAAATCATACAAAAATGGAGTAACAGATTTAGACATAAATGCCTTAGAGAAGAGACTCAAAAAGGCTAAAAGGGAGAAACCAAAGTCAGTACAACTTTACAACCAGATTGGCAATTTCTGGAGAATCAAGGGTGACACTCGACAGTCTATAGAGTGTTTCCGGCGAGCGCTCGCTGTGTCCCCACATAATGCAGATGTGAGTTTATATAAAGCTGTGATTCAACTTAGAGTGTATTTTATTCTTACTGATACTATATATGCGAAAGTAACTTTCACGCCTAAAAAACTGAACCGATTGGTAGGTACACATTTGGAATAGAATTTGAGGAAAAACTTAAGTTCTTTTTTTAAGAAAAAGATTGGTGAGGTTGATGGGTTGAATAGGGGATGAAAGTTCTTCATTATCAAAGCATAACACTTCGTATTCATGCATTAGATGTGATGTTGACAGGGGGGTGGATATAGTACCACGCGGACGTAGTCACGGGAAAAGCTAGTGTTCAATAGCGTTTCACTTTGATCCCAGCTGATGGTAAGTAAAACATACGATGCAATGCAAAAGTGCAACGCTGCAATTTATAACATGCTTACGATTATATTTCGTACCGCACATTCTCCAGACTTACAACAAAAAATGAGAAAATATGAAAATCTAAACATAATTATTGTTAATTTGAGATAAAAATAAAAAATATTTAATGATAATATTTTAGTGCTACTTAATAAAACATGATCTTAATTATTTAATCATACTTCATTATTAACGTCTTCTTTGAAGAATATATGTACGTCGGAGACGTGGGATCAAAACAAGTGTCATAGAAGTCTCTTTATATATATACACTTAGATACTCTTTATTTTCCGTCTCAGGTCTAAAAATACTTTATTTCTTGTAAAGAAAGTTGTCAAATCTAAAGATAACATCATACTGTCAGGTGCTGCTAAACCTGGCGCGAGTGTTATTCACGCTGCAGTACCTCGACGACGCGATCTATCTGACGCGCCGTTCGTTGGAGGTGCAGCCGCCGGATCGCAGTGCCTGGCAGCAGTACTTCACGCTCGGCGAGATCTTCAAGGCTTATGGACATTATCAGGTAGTGATGAGCTTAAGGTTCCGTGGAAAATTCTTGGCCGTCCGTCCGTCCACCGTCTGATTACATTTATAAACAAGAAAGGTGACAGCAAGTGGCAAAAGTTGTACGATACAATACTTTGGAGGTTATGTAGCTACGATATAATTTGCGAATAGCAAGCAGGCAGCAAACGATCAATAACAATAGCATAAAATATGAGTAAAAAAAACATTGCATTACATACAAGATCGCTGGCATATCATTTGTTGATTAATACAGTGCACGACGATACACGGCTCATACCAAGTAAGTAAATAATCAGTCGATGATACGTAAATAAATTTTTGTCATCGTTTTCCCTTTGTAAGTTATTTAATAGACTCATTAATTCAAGTTGGAGAACTTCGGCGGCATCAAAACTTCCGAAGCTTGTTTGGCCACTACCCCTCCGATCCGCATTGGAGCAGCGTGGTGGAGTATGCTCTAGCCCTCCTGTTACCAGGAGACACCTTTGCACAATACAGGTCCATCAATGGGTAGCCACACTTTTATTAGCCTTAGTAATCTTTAAGTTAACGACTCATCATGTGACGTCAGGAAGCAGCAGTACACCTGCGGCACGCACTCGACCTGAGGCCAGATTTCGAGCCGGCGCTCGCTGCGCTCAAGGACATCGAAAACATACCGGAGGCCTCCGTGCACGTCTATACTCTGCTTATTATCGTCTGTTTGGTGAGTGTTTGTTAAATGAAAATCAAGGAACCAGTTTAAGCGGTTTGAGTTTGGTTTCGTTATATTGGTACTTCATTAACCGGTTAATCAAGTGAGCTATTTGTAACGATAATATATAATTAGCTAAATAATTCAATAAAAAGTATCGGGAATTATGATTAAATTTGATACATGTATCTTCCAGCGAAAAATTCTGTATATAGCATTTTTTTTTTCTATTAACTGTGCTACTAAATATTTGTGAATGTTAATATTTTCACAGTTTTGTGCTTGATTATCTGAGTTCGAGTTTAAGTGGAGAAAATTACCTTACAACTTTATCCTTACAATGTGAAAAACATCTAATGATACGCGTGTACTTTGATCAGTACATAGCACGCGGGTATCTTATTTTACGACTGTAATCAATGCTACTGTCTGACGTATTATTTAGTCTAAATAACAACAAAGTTAAATCCATTTAAAGGTAATGGGAGTGCTCCTAGTGATCCTATCATCAGTGGACAGCGGCAGTGATGTAGAGGAGCATAAGACCCACCGCCACTTCAACCGCGCTATGGCGATGCGATCGCTCCGTGGAGTCTCCTTGCCCGGCGCTAGGGGGCGCAAGAAGGGCGGCTCGTAAATATATTGCGATGTGAGTCCGACTTTACGCCGTTTTCTATAATCTGTCTATTCATTATCAACAACAAAAACAACTGTGACAACCCTTGTACACCGATATAAAATATACTTATTGTGTCTGCAAAACATAAAATGTATAAAGCGGCCTTAACGCTTGAAGAGATTTCTTCCAGGTAACCTTTCATACTAATTGAAAAAAAGATCAATAGGTATGTAACTGATCGCTGTCTGTAAATTAAAGATATTTGTGAGAAACCATTACTAGGGGTTTTAAGTGAAGAGACCCCAAAACAATGTTTTTTAGAATTTTTGTATGTTTGTCTTGGTTGTATGCGCGTTTGTGCGCACTTAACTAAGTTACCACTAATGTATTGTGTTTATATTGCATTGTTGTTTTGTTAAATAGATTCACAAATGAAAGATATGTAAATTTGAAAAATGATATTAACGGGTATACCGAAGTGAAGCGAAGGAAGTTACTAGTCGATGGATAAATCAATAAATAAAGTACAATTGTCAGTTATGGATAGATAGGGTATTGAAATCGGCCGTTTATCATCTCTCTGCTTACTCTGTGGTATCTTAATTGAAAAGTATTAATAATAACAGCAATAATACTTAGTATCAGGCGACTTGTTCGTTTACTTGCTGTCATAAAAATATGGTTATAAAAACCTTGAGGGTAGAAAAAGAGGGTATTTGTCAAACAGGTAAAAATGTCAAAAGTAAGTCCGGAAATGTTTAATACGACAAAATTGTAAAGTCATTCAAAATATGTTAACATTTGATTACATCCATAGTCGTTCCGACTGGAGTAACTTGTGATGTTAATTATAAACTAGTTTTCACATTTGGAACTGTTAAAATTTACAATTTGACAGAAGCAAATTCAAATGACTACACTGTTTTATAATCGTACAAACATATGTACGATGTATTTGATTCTACGAATGGTATGTTATTGTAATGGCAAATGAAATGAGGCTGGATAATATACATTTACAATACCTGATTATTATTTATTTCTTCCTTTTGTAGAAATGTTGATTACTCATAATACGATAAAATTTAAGTTGTGATTTTGTGATATTTATTTTTGTATTCGTTTCATAAATTACAAAAATCGAATAACAAGCACTTGTTATTTCCAGCCAAGTATAAATTAATAATCATAATTTTATTTTTGACTTTAAATCGTTTCTTTTATTTTGTTTTTTTTAAATTTTGAGATGAGTTTGTATGAGAGATGTAAAGTCGGGTTTAAACGGAAGTAAAACATTTTGCGATATGAAGTTTAAAATGTTTTATTGAAGTCATATCGCTGCCAATATCAATAAGCAATGACGTTTTGTGAGGTAGTACTGTTTCATTGAATTATCTTTGAAATGTATAACATCAGCTTCTATAAGGTAACTCGGTCTAAAGAAAAGCTTGTAACAGAACAGAAATTATTTTTTCGTGTGAATATTGAATTCTGGTATGGAAATTAAAGTTTTTATGCCGCCCAAAATCCTCGGACATAACTTAACGATTGTCATCTAACGATACCAAACGGGATCAACGGCTTTACGTTGCCTCTGAAGCACGGAAGCGGTTATTATTTTTTTGCCACTAGCGGTTACCCATTCTAAAATTGGTAACTGTTGAACCCTTGGATTCGACGTCGACGAAGAGTGCTTCAAACGTCTAATTTATATGAGCAAAAACACTGTTCCTTCTATTTACAGTATAGTGGCGTTCATTGATTTTGCCTATTTTGTCAACATGTATATGTTTAATAAATTACTTATAGAGACGATATATATTGGTAACCAAGATGAACAAATCTGGTTGTATGTTTTTTAATCACAATTTCAATGAAACAGTACTGTCAATCAGAGGCTAAAGGCTTAATGTACAAATGTTCTTAATATCGAATGCGACCATAATGGTCTTGCCATGTCTAATTTGATCTCTGCTTTGTAGTCTTCACCATCTTGTGATAGTCTCGTGCTTCCTTTTAGCAGTTGACAGTTAAATAAGTTTCACGTTTTTCTAACGAATACATTTTTTTGTATGAAGCTGTTATTATGGCAGTTGGGATTTCATTTATCTTTACAGATTCGTATTCAGTAATGCTTCGTAACGCATGGATGATTTGTTGTTCGGATCTGAGAAAAATATGTAAATTAAACCCTAATGAACACGATATAAAGGTCATATTTTAATAAGTTTGTTAGTAGTTGATAAAAGTTAATGTTGAGTTGGTGTAAGAAACATAGACCTTAAAATGCTTTGTCCCACCCAGTGACGTCAGCATTCTACGTTTGTACTTTACAAAAACTATATAGATATCTAAATATCTACTGAAAATCTTCCCAATTTGTCATAATAATAGTTTTTGTACATTTTTAATATTACAATCCATTACAA
>DWJZ01002338.1:0-19790 GCA_018249125.1 Asbolis capucinus
ATGTATGTTTATCAGTTGTCTGATCACCATAGTACAAGCTAACGCTTAGTTTGGGGTCAGATGGCCGTGTGCGAGTTCTAATATATTTATTTATTTATTATTGTGAATGGAGCCCAAAAGTGGGACAGCAATGAGCTACAATGATGATGATAATAACAAGTGATGTAGCTCCAGAAACAGTAACATAAGTTAATATTAACATAAAATCGGTGACAATGCTCATAATACAAAATACACAACATTACACAAACTCCGTCTCTAATGAACGTGAAGCTGCGGTCATGGCTGGAACTTTCATAACGCTCTCATATTCTATTTTAGATTTGTGTGCATTCCTTTTGAAGTTGTCATGTTTTATTTTTACAAAACCTAACTGCATGACTGGAATTTATTTTTTAAACAAACCAAAATATGTCTAAAATAAAAATGTGAAAAATTTATAATTTTAAACTCATGTTATCGTCGTCATTCGACATTACGTTTTAGGGGACTAATGTAAATAAGAAACAAAAAACCTGACTGCGACAAACGATCGCTAATAACTTATGTTAAAACAGTTAAAAATTGCTTCTGTATGATATACATATATATTCAAGCCTTATTTCGCAAAAAATAGCCTATGTTTTGTCACCAGTTTAATCTATATCTGTATCAAGTTCCATCAAAATCGGTTCAGTAGTTTAGGCGTGAAAAGGTAACAAACAGAAAGACAGAGTTACTTTCACATTTATAATATTAGTAAGGATAATTATTCGAATGTAAACTGATACTACATACATAATTTCATATTACTTAAACAGCTATATATTAAATATTAAGCTATAGTATTAAATATTAACGCACCACTACTTATAACTATTTATATAAAATATTTTAATAAACCTTTACAAATATTTAAAAACATGAGCTTTAATTAATACGAAAAACACATAAAATTCAATAACTATATTGTTAACCGTTGAGTTCCCTTATGTGGAGTCAATTCTGATCGTAGTACGAGGTCACGCTTATCATAAAAATGCATTGTCAACGGGACGTCATATGCAAAATTTCAGAGCCGTAGTGTAAGAGGAAGTGGGTCTAATTAAACTTGCAAAATTTGACTCAACAAACCTACAAACTAATATACAAACATACACTGCAAGTTAAATAAAAGCTTGTAAAATGTATAGGCTTACATATATCAGTCCCTACAGACTATTGAAGAAGTAAAAAGCCACGGTCACGGTTGCAACTCAACGAGTCTCTTATAAAAGCTTTCGTGTTCTATTTTTGCTTGTGTGAAGATGCACTTCAGAGCTGAAAAGATTTTACGTTGGCTTTCAGTTAATTGATAACTGATTGTGCTTATAATATTTTTACAAGCTTTTATTTAATTTTCAGTATATGTTTGTATATTAGTATGTTTGTATATTAGTAAATTTGTTTGTTACGGGTCAAATCTTGCAAGCTTAATTAAGCCTACTTCCTAACCACGCTACAAGGCTGAAATTTAGCATAAAGTTTCAATCCTGACGACAATGTATTTTTATGACAAGCATGACCTGATACTACGTTCAGAATTGGCTCCAGACAAGGGAACTCCTCAGCGGTCAACAATACATTTATGAAATTTTCTGTCTTTCTTTGTATCTTTCTATAATTAAAGCTAGTGTTTTAAATATTCTTAGTAAACCTTGTTATAATAACACATAAATGTCTTCTGAGTAAGAGGCTCTCCTCATACTTTCTGGGTCGGGTCTCTACCCGTGCTCAATAGTTGGCCATGAATGGGTTAAAGCATGCCACAGCCTGAATCGGTTCCATTTTTTATAATTATTAACAATTTTTAAGCCATGTTTGAGGTCTTCGGGCGCCTTAAAAATTTTCCGAGACTTAGGTCACCCGATCTCTCCACCAATCTGCATTGGAGCTATGTATTTGAGTATGACCAAGAACTCCTCCGTTCAATGGTGCGTTCAAATGAGATCCCGAAGCATCTCCACATGTGTCAGCTGGATGTTGAGGGGATTTTAGTTAGCAAAAATTCCAAATAAAATATCGGTTATTTTGCGAAGAGTTCCTCTTCTACACAAAGAAGTCTCCTCAGTTAAGAGAAGATAACAATACTCAGTAATGGGCAATTAATGGGAATAAGCAACAACATACTATAATTATCATTCGGTTGCCAACCGATACATCAATCACGATTTAATCGATTCCAAGTTACGCATCACATGGCTTGCCACATTAATTGCTACAGTTCTAACGGAGCTCGGTCCACAAATACCGGTATATCCCTTTAAGCTTGTATCTGTGACTAATTTGACGAACTATGACAACCACACCAATAATATTCCGAAGTAGTTATTCTGTCTAATTGTTGAATATTCGTTGTTAAATAATAATATATTTCATGTAATACCAGCTGACTCGGCAAAATTTGTTTTTCTCTACAAATTACTAGGGTTAACATGCGGCACCACCCATGTGGTGAGTTAATAAAAAGTAGCCTATATGTTATTTTAGTGTATTATCTATTCATGTGCAAAATTTCATTCAGATCCATTCAGTCGTTTTGGCGTGAAGGGGTAACAAACATACATCCATCCTCACAAACTTTCGCATTTATTATATTAGTAGAATTAACCTATGTATATCTGCGATTCCGTAGGAATAAACCCATTGTCTAAGAAAAGTCTATTAACAATAATCACGTTAAGTAATTTACGATTGTGCCTAACTTCACATAAATAAAGAGTGTAACTTTAAAATAAAAATTTTAAAGTCTATTATCGCTGTTATTGTTAATTGCCGCCACTTATCCGATTTATCGTTGCTTACAACTGACAATTTTTAATGGAAATTTATCATAACATCACGTAAAAATATGATTTCTCATGTGTGTAGTCATAAATTTTAACGGTTTAAAACTTTCAACGGTTTAAAAACTTCTGACACTTGAGTTGGCCAATAAACTGTTCATCAATCCGCATCGGAGCCTGGTGGAGTATGCTCTAGACCTCCTCAGTATGAGGAGAGGACCTCATTAGTGGGTCATGAATGGGTTGAAGAAACATATCTGCCTCATAACTGTCTCAACCGGGATTCGAATCTGGGACAAGTTTTCCTCGCAAGCACTAACTTGTAAAATAGAAATGACTGTAATATGAAATGTTTTTAAGCCTTGTCAAACTCTATCAAAAGGCTTAAAACTTTTGAAAATGGTTTTACCAACCCTTAGTCATAAATCCGTATTAATCTATAATTTATTAGAGTTCATCCTTGTTGGTTTAGATTAAATGGATCGTCACAGGATTACAACAGTTTTGTGATGTTAATCAAACTATTATAAAACCCTTTATTCAGCTGCTACATACATACATAGCTGTAAGCGTACTAGCTGTGATAGCCTAATGGTTTGAACACTGGTCTCTCGAAGGGGAGGGTTTTGGATTCAAACCCTGCTGCGTGTACCCGTACCTGTAATTTTTAAAGTTATGTGCGTATTAGAAGTGGATTACCGTTTACCACAGTGAAGGAAGTTGTTGTGACGTAACTTCCACTCCTGATAGATCTCCATAATCCTCTCTTGACTAGCATGGTGGACGAGGGTTGGAAATTGATATGCATAGACTATAAATAAATATATTAAGAATTATGTTTTAAACGAATTTATTTTTGGATTAAATCCTTTAATGGCCACTACTGAGCTAGTTTCCTTATAATAACTGAGAAAGTCTGAGGCACTATCCACTAGTGCGGATTTGTTGAGAATTCTAACATACTAACATTATATTGTATTGTTAATACTACTCAACCTCCTAAGTATCAATTATTGTTTATGATTCTAAACTATGATAGTATACAGCTGTGAAACACGAGCTCTAAATCGAAGTCTTCAAAAGATTATTACGCCTTATATCTACTTAGATACCTGTAAATAAACTCCTATCACTTCAGTGAGTCTCAACAGAGAAATCCCTGAAGTCTCCGTAAAAGTAATCCCGAAGCAACTGCGTAAATCTAAAAATGTTCGATAAACATTAGCTAAATATATTTTACGAGCGTGCTAAATATACGTAGCGCTTCGTAGCTCGTAGCGGTGTAGCGGGACGTAGCACCGGCGTAGCTGCATCGATCGGCGGGCCGTGACCTTGACCCGACCGTTCCCGGATGTAGCTCGCTTGCGCTATTGTCGCTCAACTCCTGGCTTTTATTAGCCCCTGATTTTATATAGCTCAGGTGCTCAAGGTATTTGGGTCTAGACGTCGTAAATGAGATGAGTCCTTTGTTCAGCTTGTATAAAGGTAGTATGTTAAATACTCTTTTTCTAATATTATAAATGCGAAAGTAACTGTCTGTTCTGTCTGTCTGTTGCACTTTGACGCCTAAGCTACTGAACCGATTTTGATGACATTTAGTACAGAGGTTATTTTTAGTCGTGTTTAAGCGTTCAAAGGGGTTGAAATTAATGATGAAAGTTTTTATGAAATTTGATCATTATTAAAAAAGAAATCTTGTTTTTACCTAAATACAAAAGAAAATTTTGTATTTAGGAACATGAAAAAAAATACATATATGTTCTAGCGTTTTTGAAATTACGTTCTATGTGGGAAAGAAATAAGAGATCCAAACTAATCCACGCTGGATGAAGTCGCAAGCAAAACCTTTTATGTTATAAATCAAGTTGTATACAGAATTGGAATAACCTGACCTAGTTTTGTAAATAATTATACTTTTATGATTTTTTATGAAGCATGTATGGAAGAATTATTACTGAACACATGAAAAATCATATTTTTAGCTTAAGCAATGAGGAATTTATAATAAAACGTGTCATTTGTAAGCAACGATAAATCGGACAAGTGGCTCGAGTTAACAATAATAGCGATAATAGAGTTTAAAATTGTTATTTAAAAGTTATAAAAAATTCTTATAAAAAAAAAATTATAAAATTCTTATAAACTCTTGATTCATATAAAATTAGGCACATTCGTAGATTATATAACGAGTTTATTGTTAATAAACTTTTCCCACACAATAAATTTTGTTCCTGCCGAATCGCAGATATAAGTTAATCCTATTAATATTATAAATGCTGATTTGTGAGGATGTATGAATATACTATGTTTGTTACAGCTTCATGTAAAAACTTCGCTCTAAGGCAGTTTGTCATCGACAGTACTGAAATTGACAAACGAAAGTGTATTCCAAATATATGTACGTAATATTTTTATTTACTGATTTAATGTATTTCCAATACACTACTAAGATCTGCACTCCTTCGCCATGTAAACTTTAACTGTGCAAAATTTCTTCCTCGGTAAAATTCGTGAAAATGGGTAAAAAAAATTTCACTTATAATCATATATATGTACATAGATAGTTGTAAAAATGTCGATTTAACTTGCCCTAAAAATGTTTAGTAAACGCAGTTAGATGAAATTTTACCGCAACAACAGTACTAAGACGCCGCTCGAGTCGAATAACCGGAACGTGGGAAGTCTTTACGCTGTCTCAGCCGTGTTTTAATGGCATATAATTGCTCTTTATACAAAGAAGTTCTGAGCCAGCAGAGAAACGCTTAAAACAAATATTTTCTCATTCTATTACTCTGTTTTCTTCTTTCTAATGTGTAAAGGTTTCTTTCTTCTATGTCGGATTTAGTGATATTTTTAAAGCAATAATTTGAATTTCTGTTTCTTTTACCCAGGGTTTCTCAAAAATTCCCTTGGGGGGGCATGGCCGGTTTTCAGGGGAGGCGCGAAGCATTTGATGATTAAAAAAATAAAAAGATTTCACATTAGTTCATAGATTGGAATTGTTTTGTACTAAGTAATTGTTTATAAAGGTATTCATTACCTACATATAATAAATATTATAAAAACTATAATGTAGTTTTATTCCAACTAAACTCTCATGAATTACCTATATTTTATTAGGGGAGGGATAAACATTTTCGCAAGTCGTTAGGGAAGAGCGGCTCCAAAAAGTTTGAGAAACCATGCTTTTACCGATATATCGGTATATTGACTGGCATGTTAATATACCGATATATCGGTATATTGACTAGCATGTTGCTCTAGTGGTTAGTGCTCAGTAGTCACTGAGCTGAAGGTCGCGGATTCAATTCTCAACCTAGACATTTTTTTCTAGGATGAGCAGGAATGTTTTTTTTTATATGTAATAAAAATATCTATAAGAGTATGTATTTAAAATATATATGCGTTTGTCATTTCATCACCTTAGTACAAGCTAATGCTTAATTTAGGGGTCAAATTGCCGTGTGGGAACTGTCCTAAGATATTTATTTATAACTTTATTAAATTAAATTTAATTAATTTTACATTTACTAATATTTTCATTTACTACTACCAAACCCAATACTAATAGGCACTGTTACTAGTAAACAGTCCAATCACCATCAGTAATAGAACATTGCGCTTTGCTTCTTCCTGCCTCATGCGTACTGTGATGGACTGGAATAAGTTGCCCGCATCGGTGTTCTTGTTCGATTACAATGTGCCTTCGAGTCAAGGTTTTTACTAAATTAGTGCGCTTTATCATCTAAGTCTGCATCGCATACCATCACGCAGGTTCGCGATATAGCTCTAACTTATAGAAGATAATATATATATATATATACTTTACAATAATATTATTCTCAACTTTGAAAACATCAAATGCAACAATTGGTTTTACTTCTCTTAAAGTTCATCGAATAAAAATTCAATTTCTTTATTACAATAACTAATTCAGAAAGTCAAATTAACCTGGAAACAATCCCGAAGTAAAATATATTTAACAATCAAGGCGTAAGTCAAACGAACGATAATAATCACATTTCAGATTGTCAAGGATAAAGTTGTTTTGTTTTAGCTGTCAAAGATTTAAATAATTTATAATAATGTAGGTATTTTAAAAGTCAAAGTCAAATCATTTATTTCATGTAGGTATTTTCTACACCAGTCGATAGGTACCATCAAGTTCCACCATTTATCCAATCAAGAGGTACAGGCATACCATCAACTAACTTATCTACCCGGCTGGATCCGGGTTCGCCATCATCACTGCAACCTACTGTTCCACTATTTGGTCACGAGGCTCCGCTTATATTATGAGGGCTACGGGCCATACAGCGTAGTGGACACTACGCTGGCCAAAGTGGTGAACTTCACACACCTTTGAGAACTGTATAAAGAAGTCTCAGAAATGCAAATCCTCACGATGTTTTCCTTCACGAAAGCAAGTAGTGATGGACTTCTGATATGCATGTAACTTTTAAGTCTAAAAATGCGCGCTGAATTTGAACTCGGAACCTGCCGTACGAGAGACCAACGTTCAAACCGCTAGGCTATCAGAGCATTATCCGGAGAATCTGGTACTTACCATAAAAAATTCTGATGTCTCTGACAACCAAAATTTATGACGCTATCAACATTTTAATATAATTATGAAATACTTAATCCATTTATCACACAAAACGTAACAACAGGCTGAAATAAATAACGTCCAACACGAAACACAAATTAAATACAGCCCACACTTTGAGGCCTCCGTTTCAAACGAGAATTACGAAATAAGGTCTCATTCGCACAATTTTGTTCAGTTAATTTTAAAAACAACCTTTAATCAAAAATTAAAAAAAACTCAATTAAGCTTTGATTTTATAGAGCTGTAACACGAAGAAACAACTATTCCTAATTGTATTATTAACCGTTGAGGAGTTCCCTTGTCCAGAGCTAATCCTAAACGTAGTATCAGGTCATGCACATCGTAGAAATGCATTGTCATCAGGACAGAAGGTTTATGCAAAATAACAGCTCCGTAGTGAAAGAGGAAGTGGTTCTAATTAAACTTAAACTTCAAGTTAAATAAAAGCTTTTAAAAAGAGAGAAACACTTTACTCTATAATACCTTTCTGGGAATGATTTGTTTTACAAATAGAGATTTACATAATTCAGTCGATCAAGAAGCCTTTTGCTCAGATTTAAATCTATAAAAGTTTGTTGTTACATTTAACTAGTTTCCTACCGCGACTTCACCCGCGTATGTTTTTAAAAAAGTAATCAATGTGTGTTATTCAAGACTATATATGTTTCAAATTTCATTCAGGTCCATTTGCTAGTTTATGCGTGGTAGAAGAACAAACATATAGAACTATAATATAGAACTGAGAGTTTCAAACAAATATAAATCAAAAATACAGTGAAGAAAAATAAAAACAGAACGACATATTTGGCAAAAGCAAACCGAATTGCCATGTTCTCATAGATTGAACATAACGATGTGTCCTATTATGATCGAAATATTCTATCGGTTGTATTTGTTGAAAAGGAATATTGGAAATAATATAATAATATTGTGTTACTAGTAAATACAGAGTAATTCAAAATCTGTCTTTGAATAGCACATATTAGAATTATTTAGTCGAACGTACAAGTTCAAATTATGCCATGCATTTTCTGCTTTAACAGGCCGGTTGATGTAGTGGTAAGTGTAAGTGACTACTACACCGAAGGTCGTCTGTGATGAGGAATGTTTCTTCTGTGTTTGGGTGTAAAAATATCTATATGTATTTAAAAATATATATGTATGTTTATCAGTTGTCTAATCACCTTAGTACAAGCTCACCCTTAGTTTGAGGTTTAATGGCCGTGTATGAGCTGTCCAGAGATATTTATTTTATTTATAATACTCGTAATTCTTGCGAACATGAAGTAATATAGTAGTGAATTCCTTTTCCTAAGTATAAATATTCTAAACAAATCCTCCTATCAACACCGTCTGTATACCTATAACTATGAATCAATTGCCAGCAGATCAAGATAACGTAATAATAATAGAATACAGGGTTGAATTATTAAACACTGTAGAATCTAAAGTTTATTCAATGTATAACACGTACGTGAAGACATAAATATCACCATAGAAATGACTAGGAGAGTTGATATTTTGTAATAATTTCCTGTTTAAAAAAAGAACGACTGGGTTTCAATAGAAAGAACACCTCTTCATATTCTAACCTTGAAAAGAACTTCTTTAATGCTGATACGATCGTCTACCTCTGCAACTCGCATTATACGGTCATGGTCGCGATTCTGTGCATAAAACAAGAGACGTCCGCTCACCTCGAACGCTCGCATCCGAATGGTCCCCTACGCTAGCGTTCGGGAGGTGGGGGGAATGTTTACCCGCCTACCCTCCCCGTGCCAGCTGAGCAGCGGCACGCTATATTTAGGTTGCGCTGTAAATATTCGCTCCAAGTACGGAAAGCACCTCGCCTCCACCAGAGGTTGGGGTAGGGTGGCGTCCGTACGTAGTACCCGCACCACATAGCGGGTAAAGTTGAAAGTTCACCAACGCCCCGCACACGAGTTCGCGCTGTTAGGAAACGCTTTCTTTATTTAAATTCTATTGCAACTTGTTCCATTGTACTATCTACTGAATTTGCAATGCTGACTCTTTGCAATGTATTCCTCCAGAGCGAGATATTTGCAATTTGTGCTGTAAAACTAGACTTATACAAACAAACACCTATGGTCACCAATTTAACGATAAAACGTGCTGATGTTTTGCCGTTTAAAAGTATTATTGTAACGTTCCAATTTCAAACAAGCTTTCGAAATTTTATTTCAGTGGAAGCCATTCGCAGACTGTCGAGTACAGCTCGGTGAATATGACTTTCTATTTAGCGAAATTAAAATAGATTACCGCCAGACGTGATGGGCTTTTTGCGTGAGGGTGTTAAATGAATAAATATGGGGCATCATTTTTCGCCAAGTCACGCGTCATCCCGCTAAGTTTTGCGCTCTATTTTGATTGGACTAGGCTAAAACAGAGTCGCTTTTTACTGTCGCAAAATTAGTTACACGTTACGCTGACTTAATTTGGTAAGGTCTGGTTTCACGCTGTCTTCCTCGGATAAAGTGAGTATTTCATCGTCTTCATACCAAGTTACTTCTGCTTTGGTATATCCTAGATCTGTTTCCTTGTAATCCTCATGTTTGGGGTCGTGGAAGCTCACTATGTTGAGGACAGGAGCAGTTCCTCCGAAAGCAATCTTCTCCTGGTGGCTCGCGACGGCCACGATTGTGCCAGCGGCTGGGTAGGAGCAGGCTATGTAACGGTTGTGGAGGTTGATAACTTCGACGCAGTTTGTACCACTTCCTCCGATGATCGCGTACTTGCCTTTACGGTTATACTGTAAAAAAAAACATTAATACATTATTTATATGATTAAAAAAGTATATTTATTCATCCTTTCGACGTTAACATCCCGCCAGTACGAACGAGGCGCTTCGTCTCGTCTTTCATCACTAGTACCGCGAAGGACTAGAATAAGTTGCCGCGTCAGTGTTTCCGTTACAATGTAAATTTCTTCAAGTCAAGAGTGAATGAGCATCTACTAAGTTAGTGCGCTTTACCATCAAAGACTTCATCACCACTTACCATCAGGTGGGGTCGTAGTCAGCCGCTAACTTATTCATGGTAAAAAAAAACAATACTTTCTTATTCATAAATGATAACAAAATTCAGAGAGCTTAAATATTTGGTTTGATGCTTAGATATACAAAGATTATTTTTGTATTGAATACAGCATAGCCAAAGTTCTCGGGTTCGATTACCGGTTAGGCAGATATTTAGGTGATAGACAAATATTTGTTCTAGTAGTAATTTTATCTAGTCGTTTCAGTTATCCTAGTCTAAGAATTAGTATCTAAAAGTTTATTTATTTACTCATCTTTATCATGATAATCCTTACTAATATTATACATGCGAAAGTAATTCTGTCTGTCTGTTACCTTTTCACGCCTAAACTACTGAACTGATTTTGATTAAACTTGATAGGAAGAAAATATTAAGCTACTTTTTTGTGAAAAAAGCCCCTGAAGGGGATATGAGATCGATGAAAGCTTGTATGGAAGTTTTTAATTATCGAAGATGACACTTTGTCTTCATCGTAGATGTGACATTAACTGTGGGGGATGAAGAGGCGCGGACGTATTCGCAAGTCAAGGCTGTTACTTCATGTTTTAATGTCTCAATAACTTTATTTAATGGGGACTTTCTCAATATCTATTATGATAATAAGTAATTATTACTATCACTAAGTAAATAAAAGTGATCCATTCAAACATGACAACTTATCTAATCAACTAATGATGAAATCCGTCACTATTCAACCAATATTTGTTTAAAACAAGTTTCCTCAACTAGAACAATTACATTCCATCCCAACGGGACTTGCCGGAACAAGATTGAGAACTTCCTCGAATAATATTCGAATATAGAACTGCTACCAGCTATTTGCAATTGTGAATGTCATGCTATTACATGTAAAATTAGTGAATATTTATAGGGGGTTTGCTTGTGACATTCTTAATGGAAGACTTGAGGGCTGCGTCCATTGGCGGATATGGTGTTTTGACATTTAATACAGCATCTGTCAGTTGTCAATATGGCGATTGTCAGCGTCCAACATTTTAAAATAGAACAAGGGCAATATCCGGCCAATCAAATAGACTCTTCTTTGCGAATCTGTCAGCCTATCCAGTTATATATGTATGTGTATAGTAGATTTCAGTGGTATAATTACATTCATGAAAATTAAAATCCATTACACAAATTAAAATAATACGGCACAATATCATTGGTTTGAAAATAATGCATGCACTGATTGAACTGCGCAACGAATTAGTTCGCACAGAATACCAGCGCTGTGGTTCTGCTACAGTTATAACGATCCAGTTCCTAAGTTCATACTGTTACTGTCTTACAATATGGTTTATACCAATATCGTACGCAGATATTATATGTCACCTAGTACAATATGGACCGGAATGGACTATACGTTTTTCTTTCGTTCTTTTATCATACCTATTCCTCGTACGAGTTTTCAAAAGATAAACTAATATTACTAAGACCTGATGCAGAACACCATGGTGCTTCTTAGTCTCTTGAAGGGTCTTAGTGGTCAACACAATTTTATCTATTACAGCTTTACGGACCAATATATGTATTAACAAGTGCTAATAAGCCAATATATGTATATATTAGTTGCTACTCATAAAATAGTAATAATATTAGTCGTACAAAAATATACTTTAGACGAAGGACGAATGAAATGAAAACAATTCGTCCAACCTCAGAACGAGAGTGCTCCCGACAGCTGAGTAACGATCCTCTAACAATATTGCGGTATATCGTGATAATTTGTATTTTCATACTAAATGAAACTTATCTGGAATCTTGTATAAAATAATATTGGAAAAGGTCTCAGGTCTGTGTAATTATTTTTTTATATTATTGGTAATTTTTCTCACTCAGCTTCACTCGCGTGGCAGGTAAGTTGATTAATACGTAAAAATTATATGCCTATGTGTTATTCCAGACTATAATCTATCTCAGTGCCAAATTTCATTCCGATCCGTTCTATAGGTTTTGCGTGAAAGAGACACAAACATCCATACATCCAGCTTCATAAACTTTCACATACATACTATTAGTAGTATTCATTTTCCTTAATTGAGGTAGGGATTTTCATTGGCGTACTAGGATTAAAGTCCAATGCGAATTGTTGAAGGAGAGTCCAAAAGAGTAATCCACAACGAAAGGACCGATGCGTCGTACCGTCCCTTGAAAAGAGGAACGAGGAATCAGGTCATGTAATTGTAACTCTCCAAAATGTACCTTAGAGAATACTGCGAGACTGGCAATTTTGCGCCTGTTATCGAAGCTTTGTACTCGTAGATAACATTTGCTGTAAGGCTTCTAGATTACTGAGACGCCTACGTTACATCTTCTTAGATTTTACTACACAGTTACACGTAGGCGTAATAAAAGCGTGTTTTAAAACCGTTAAAACGGCCGAAACGCTCGAGATCATCTGGCATAGTAACGCCACTCCTGAATTTCCGCCATGAATTTTATGCCATCGTAAAAATAACAGTAAAATGAGATATTTCCTTAAAAACTTTAACAGTAATTATGCGGTTTACTGGGGTTTCTAACACCTTTCTCTAATAAATTAGCTTTAATTATAATACACATAAATGTATAAAGGTTTTCTACCTGGCACTGACAGCGTAGGGAACAAAGTGTGTGTGTTTGTCCGTCTTTCACGTCGAAACGGAGCGACGTATAGACGTGTTGTTTTGTGTGGAGATATCTGATGGTCTGGAGAGTGACATAGACTACTTTTTATCAACCACGCAAACGGAGCCGCGGAAGGACAAAGATTTCTAAACAGACGTTATCGCGGATGCTAAATATTTTAAAAAGGAGTTCCGAAGATTTGTATATACATATAGTAACGAATATATAATGACAAAAAATTTAAATTGAGAATATACATACATATATGAATAAAGGATCAATACTGAAAAATCACGAAAACATATGAACATACCATACTTGACCGCCAATACCGACAGGCGTGGATGTACTCTCCATCAACATTGGGTCTTCGGTTCTGTACCCGGACAATGCAAAGCTTCTTCTTGGCGACTAAGTCCCATACTGTGAGCGCCTCAGTCGGCTGCCAACTGCCCACGATGCATTGGTCGCGCTAAAAAAATGGCCAAGTTTTAATCGAACACGTATCCCATATTTTATCGCATATTTATAAATAGGTATAACATAGCATATTTCCTAGTTTTTTTTACAAGTTTTTATTTAACTTGCAGTGTATGTTTGTATATTACTTTACTTTCTTACACTAAGAAGCTGAAATTCTGTATAAACCTTCCGTCCATGACAATGCATTTTGATAAGTATAATCTGATACTACGTTCATGATTTGCTCCAGACAAAGGAACTCCTCAGCGGTTAACAAGACAGTTACGAAAATGTGTGTATTAGGGCACGATAATTAAAACTTGTGTTTTGAAATATTTTAAAACCTTATTCTTAAATATTTTTTCGATTATTTGTCACTTTATTACATTTAAAATAACAAATAAGAGGTAATGTACACACAACTAATTAATATTATACAAATGTAAACAATTTCTATTTTTTGTACAATAACAAACAAAACAAATACGTGTCTACCATTATTTTTCTAACAAAAATAAAACTTCGAATATGAATCAAAAACATAAAACTTTTACTTCAAAGGTTCTAAAAATAGCGAGCTGCAAAGGCAACCAAACTACAGGCCGCGAAGTTCGTAATGACTAACGATAAGGTGGAGTTTTAATTAAAACCGCTTGCTCTCACGTTTCGAACATCGGAGTTAAGGGAAAGTGTGATTAGTGAATAAAATAGGGTAGGTATATTTTTTATTTTTTGCCTGCTTTTTTCCCTGCTTTTTTTGCCTTTCATAAAGCTACCTTACCTCGATAATAGATGGCGGTACCGTCATTGTCTTTATAGTCAGCTAGTCTGTTTAAGGAAGGCTGATCCGGTAAATTTAATGTTGTTTTACTTAAATTTAAGAGGGATAATTGGTACTATTAGAAAGGTAGAAATTGCCAGCGCCTCGCTTCGATACAGCTAACGACCGTAAACTTGATTCTTAAATTGTTATTTTTTATTTGTCGATCCAAAGCATAATGCTGCAAGGATATGCAGCACTGTTATATTATCAGTGAACATCTAATTCAAATTAAATTTGCGGTTTCTGAAATAATTAATTATTAAAAAGTAATTATGTTGGATACTATTCCGTAGTAAAACATCCAGTTATATTTTCACCTAAATATCTTTCATGGACATCGATCAGTGACAGATTTATTCGTAATGTTAATATTGATGAAAATTTATTAATAATGACTGAAATATGTATTAAATTGATTAATTATAATAAAACAGTAATGATAATGAAATATCCCTAAATAATGGATGCTATTGCCAATGGACACTCTTGCAATATGACAGCGATCCGTGGCGGATTTATTAATATATTGAAATTGATGACAATTCATTGATAAAAATTGATTAATTTGATTAAAGTGATAATGATAATGAAATATCCCTAAATAATGAATACATTCAATTAAAGCAAGAGAACCATAATTATATATTCCATAGTGTTTACTCGTGTTTTGCTCAAATAAAGTGTTCGTTATTTGAACACTAACTAGTTTGGCAATTACCGCAAGGAAAACACGAACGTAAAATGTCAAACATGTTAGAATTATAATTTTTCACCTATTTAGTCGTTAAGTAATTTTAAAAATTATGCTATGCCACTTATTCCCGTGACGTCGGCTTCTTCTTGTCCCCATAGTTACATGTATACTCAACGGAAATTCAAAATTTCAAATTCACCTAAAGGAGCCTATATAGTATCAACGTTTATCTACTTCTATTCCAAGTTTCATCAAAATCGGTTCATTGGTTTACACGTGAAAAGGAAACAGACAGATACATAGATATGTAGAGTTACTTTCGCTTTATAATTTTACCTAGTAGTTATAGGTTCCTAGTGGTAAACTTTGAGAAAAAAACTGAATTATCTCGGAAACAGATTAAGTATCATCAAATCAAATCAGTTATATAGGTGTATTGGCTTCAAGGCTAGTTGTGTTAAATTCTTGATGACAACAAAAACATTTCAAGTAAAATATTGCCAAGGTGAGACTTTGGAGGTTGGCATTACCAAAAAATTATCAGATCTCATGTAGAGCCATGCTTTTGACTCTACACGTCCTAACTCTACAAGGCCTGATTTCATAAAATGTACATCGTAAGGAAAATGACAGTGCCAGCCTCAAAGCTACGCCTTGGCAATATTTTATATGAAATGATATACCGAAGCAATGACGTTACGAATATTTTTATAATATTAACATACATAAATAATACCTACTTAACTAACAAAAAATATAGCAACATATTTTTATCTCAATCCAAATGCTTTTTCAAAGGCGCATAGGTTTATAATGTAAAATTCAAAGAAAATTTTAAATATGCGTTATTCGCATAAGATTAATACTTTTCTGAAATGTAACTAACCTATTTAAAAAATACATTGCTATTCAAAATAAATTTGAAAATATTAAATCTAAAAGTAATATAGAGGAGTATTTTATAATAAAGACAACATTAACCTCGCCTCAGCTAATTTATGAGCTCATATATTCAACCTTCAAAGTTAGTCCGCGCCGTTAGGTTATAGCGTGAAAATCTCAAAATATGATATTTTTTTTATTATTACAAAAAAAAGGTTCTTTTTTAAAACCTTCAATAAATGAATATTGAATATAATAAATTTCTAACGGATCGGTTAAATTCATTTATTTTATTAGTAATTTATGAACGTTTGAATTTTTTGAATCTACCGCTGTTTCGGAAAGGTTCTGCATTAAGAAGAAGAAACAGTGAAAGAGACATTATGTATGTAGATATTTAGAAGAGAAGATTACTGGGGTTCTTTTAGGTACGAATATCACGCAAAATTATTTTTAGAAAATTGTTTCGATGTCTCTGTAGTGTTTTTAATGTATCTTAGACACATTGATCAAGTTTGAAAGCGCTTTTTATGTATAAGCTTTTTATATACATCATGTTTATTTTAGTAAAATGAGTTCACAAATAAAGAATAAAAGATAATGACGTATTTTTTAATTTTATTTTATTTATATTTAGTTGCTGTATTGTTATTGATTAATCTTTATACAATGTTTGTTACAATCTTTCTTAGTCACTTTCTTAGTCCCAACACGTTCCTCCACTCTGAAATACTTTATAACATTTCACAACGAAAATTCTTGACAATTTCACACGTAACATCAACAAATAATACCGAAATAGGTATGCCAAATCGTGTTACACGTTGTTAAGATTACATTCGGTTTATTAACTCGAAACATGCGAGAATGGAACTGTTTATGACTAATTTTAAACATAATTAAATTGTTCGTAATTGATAAAAGTTGCAGGAATATCAGAAAGGTTGAAAGTGAACAGAATGTCCTGCAACAACTCTCCTATCAACAACACGTGCTGTTGCTTAACGTTGCCAATCAGTTTTAAACGACGAAAGACGCCTATGAATGTTTTATTTTAAGACGTGATCATCTTGAGGTAGTCTTTCTGCTTAGGACAAAAAAAAATATCAAATACATTATCATCATCATTATAGTCCAAAACCGTCTCCAAGCTCGACTCGGGTCTCCTCACAATTAAAGGTGTAGAGCCTATGATCCACCACGCTGGCCAACTATAGATAGGTAGACTTTACACCTTTGAGAAACTTTATGGAGAACTCAGGAGTACAGGTTTCCTTACTACTTCCTTCACTGTAGTAACTGACAATCAACTACGCACATAACTTTGAAAAGTAGAGGTGCGCGCAGCTGGATTTGAACCCGATACCACCCGTTCAATAGACCAATGTTCAAACCAAAAGGCCATTATTGTAATATATTATACTCACATTTAAATCAATACTATCGCTGCATATATCCACGCCCTCAAACGTCATTACACATCCGACCTGGCATCTTAGGTCCCAAATCTAGAACAAAGGTGAAAGGTCAATGCACTGAAGTTCCTTCTTAGTTCGAAATCTAAATACAAGAGCAATTCCAATGGACCGCGCAAAATTATATTTGGTTTCATTGCACAAGAAAATAATTAAATTGTATACTGGAACTGCACACTTTAAATCCTCTATCCCCATTCCATTGAACGAGCCGACGCACGGCGGGGATCCATCCCTTCGTCGTTAATATCCCGCCATTACGAACAACGCGCTTCGCCTCGTCTTTTATTTACCGTACCGAAGGACTGGAATAACTTGCTCGCGTCGGAGTTTCCGTTTGATTACAATGTAAATGTCTTCAAGTCAAGAATGAATAGGTATCTATTAAGTTAGTCCACTTTACCATCAAAGACTTCATCAGCAGTTACCATCAGGTGGGATCGTAGTCAAGCGCAAACTCTTTCATGGTAAAAAAAGGATTATTTTTGCAGTTGCGCCTATCTAAGGGCGAGACTTATCATGTGATACGGCTTGGAGTCCTGACAATTAACGATGATCCAGTACCCACCAAAGCTGTAGTGGACGGGTCGACAACCTTTTCTTTTATTAGGGCAACAATTGTTATAAGGATATTAGCTCGGGCCATTTTATGTGTCGTCATCGGGAAGATCACATGAAACGCCAAAGTGCGTAAATTGGGTGTGGACCGTAACGCAAAAACATACGAGCTACATGCAGCCCATGGGCCGCAGGGGTTGCCAAACCATGTTTAAAATAGTTTAATAAGCAAGCATGAACACAATATGCATAGTTTTATAAACCGTATTGATTCAGCCTGCCAGTGTATCGTAAAAGGCTTACAGAAGTCAGCGGCACGGTTGTGAGGCTTTACAGAAGGATTCCAATCTTTTTATGAAGCTCGTCTGGCTGGCTATCACCCCCTTGCTTGAATCAGATGGCAAACAATTCGTCGTGTTTCGGCTGGGGGCTTGAAATCCCATTGCCCCCCTTTTTGCCGGTTGCGTCAGCAACGAACTACTTCTCTTGTTTCTTTTTCTTCCCGGGTGTACCAGTCTATTAATTCCTTATTAGCAGGCAACGCGTTAGCAACACCTAAATCTGGTGTTGCTAATGTCCTTGGGCGGTAAAAATCACTTACCTTCAGATGACCCGTTTAGTCGTTTGCCTGAATATCTTAAAACAAAGACTGTTGTACCGCAGGAATAGAAATAGACAGATTCTACTCCGAAAGTGTTAATAGGCTATTTATTCATTTCATTGGAAAACTATGCAATTCAAAGTTCAAGTATTGCTATATCCTTTCATGGTACAAGTTAAAACAATGCTGTATACAACAAAGCTAGTACAAAGGTAAGGTTTTATTTGCTCGTGGCTCGCATAACAGCTATGTGAGAATGCAGAGTTTTTATTATGCATACGGGGATACAATTCTTTGTCCCGCCGGCGAAACGTTCAAAGGAACGTTTAATAAATTATTTGAGCAGTTAACCGCGGAGCGAAATATTTTAATTTCTCTTTGAGGCGGTCGTTGGGTCTTCACATGTAGGTAGGTACTAGGTTGGTAGACACATACGAGTACATACCTAAACGTGAAGACTTACCTTACTGTAAGGAACAACTCGTAATAATTATTCCCAATTATTTCACTTATAATAACTTCAACCCATTGATGGCCCACTGAGCACGGGTTTTCTGTCATTCTGAAGGCTTAGAATGCTCTAAGCGCTTACCCTATATCAAATAAGTTATAAAAATATCAAATTCTCCAATACACTTTACCCGAGTTTCAGAAAGCTAATCGAAAAGAGGTTTTAATTTCAAGAATGAACACAAAAAAATATTTGTTCATGTACAAAAACACTTTAAACAATCGTTCAAACAAAAAACTAAAGTTATTCAGCATTTTAACACGATATCCATAAATGTCAAAGGGATCGGATTCATCAAAGGAATAAATCAAATACCATTTGTAAATAATTCAAGAAGCACTATGGGTAAAAAGCTTATTTTATTGTATCAAAACGTCCTTTTGTTTACGTACATTTTGTTTTTATACTAAAACAATATCAACGACAAAAACAAACATAGTGTCCTAAAACATTGAACAAAATTCATATCATAAATAACATTTCGAAAAAAAGTTACGCGTCTTCTTAAATATTAAAAAGTTATTACGGTCTAAGTTATAAGTTCGATAAGTTTCATTCGGTGGTTTATAGGAAAACTGTATCTATCGACCGATTTACAAGTTGTAGCGATATCGTAGCGACTTTGTCGTTGAAGTCGTCAAGAGAAAAACAAGTAAATAATCTTTACTAATATTAGCAACGTTAAATTTGCAGTATAATCCGTT
>DWJZ01002339.1:0-19777 GCA_018249125.1 Asbolis capucinus
CGATGTTTTTATTAATTTTTTATGTGATAAGCAGGCAAACGAGCATCACCTGATGATAATTAATCACCACCGCCCATGGACATTAGCAACACCAGATTGAGGTGTCACTAACGTGTTGCCTGCCTGGATCCTTCCAGTAATAGACCAACACTCACTCACAGGAAGGAGAAAGAGACAAGGGAAGCAGCATATTCTTGAGCAAACGGCATCTTTAACTACATCAGATGACCCCTCCTGCTTTAGGATGGGTGATAGAAGAGGTATGGGGAAGAGGATGAAAAAAGAGTTGAACGGGAAGATGCCCCCATACTGCGAAGGAATGGAATAAGTTCCCGCGTCGGTATTCCCGTTTGATTATAACGTAAACGCGTTCAAGTAGAGTTTATTCTGGCTTTTATTAAGTTAGTGCGCTTATCATCAAAGACTGCGTCGCCACTTACCATCAGGTGGTTTCGTAGTCAAGCGCTAACTTGTTAAAAAAAGTTATTATTTATCTCTTAATAACTCTCAATACCCCGTACACTGACCCACAACAAAATCGAAACCCAATCTCAGACTTGAAACCGCGGTATTAGGAATATTTTATCTCTCATTCTAGCTAATATTCAGTGAGCTAGTCTTCCGGAACAGTGTTTTAATTAAGGGTGCAGCAATTCCCTTCTCACCCTATCGTGTAAAGTTATTCTTAATTGCGATCCCGTAAAGGTGAATGAATTGGATATTATGTCAATATTTTAAATGAAAAATATTAATAGTCAACGGTTACTTTCATTACTAACATTCATATCGCCTTAGAATTAATAAATGCTGTGTTAAATGATTAATGCCGTATTAACATAAAAAACGTGTTTTTTTACATCTCTCGATATATTTAATATCAGAGAATGAGGCGTAACATGATCAAAATTATTACGATAGTCAAAAACTTGTTGTGGTAGAGGATATCATTCAGAGGGAATATTCAACGAGCGACCGAAATATCTGGAACTCGAAAATGGTCACATAACGAACGATATTCAGATAGCCTCGTAAACAGTAAACACTGATCTGAAAATCAATCGGACGTGAAGAAGTGGGTCACAGGCAGTTCGTAGTGAGTAGCGTACTCTGTTAACGAGATTTCGTCATCGGCCTCGCACTGTTGCCGCACACAGCACATGTTTAGAACTTAGTATGTATACCTAACATTAAACTTATTATTTGCTCTTCTGCGAGTTATTTATATTAATTTACCTAAAAATATAATTCATCGCACGTATTGATTACACTTGAAAATTTTATTTTATAAAAGAAATTTGCTAAAAAACGAGAGCCACATCATGTAGCTTATTTATTATCGTCGCCATTGCGTCGCGAATAAACATGATTTTGCGCAATTGACCTGTATATTTCCAGTCGTTTCCTATACATTTTATCACATACTTAATTTATAGCCTGTGAAAAAAGCAGTGATAGCCTACTAGTTTGAACGTCGGTCTCTCAAACGGGCGGTTCTGGGTTGCATCCTGAGCGCATCTCTAATTTTCAAGGTTATGTGCGTATCAAAAGTTAATTATCACTTGCTACGGTGAAGGAAAACATCATGCAAAAACTTGCACTCCATAAAGCCCAGTAGTGGGTACACTTATGGGTTGCAATGACTATAAAGAAAGGGCACACATCTAGGTAGAGTATCCAATGAGCCATCATCAACGCAAATACACTCGGACCCTTAACGTTTGTTAGTCGGGAATTTTTCAATCCGTCGGACTCTGGCCGGGCGTAATCGGATGACGTCGGATCCGGCCAATCGAGAAATACGTTTCTAATTCAATAGTGACAATCGATTATTCGAGTGTTAATATCAAGTTTGTTTTCGTGAGGGAGAAATTAAATTACAGCTAACGAAATCGAATTTCATCAACCTTTTAAAAATCGATTTTTTTAATCATCGACTCTTTGTTCTAGTGTTAATATCGAGTAGATTCGATCCATTAATGGCTCTCTACCAACCACGGACCTAAATACTCCAGCACGCTGCTCTAATGTAGATTGGTGGAGGGATGATGAGTGCCCAACCGAAGTGTCGGGAGTTTTTATGATTGGTGAAGTATATCCAGTGTATTAAACAGAAACATAATGTAGCGGTGCGTCTATTCATTACCTGGCCAGTCCACCCATGATACAGAGAAATCTAAAGGTGGCTGGGGGAAGGAGGAAGGTGGGTGGGTGTGTTTGTTTGTAAATGGTAAGCGGCAATGATGTCAATAATCCAGGAGTTCCGTTAACGTGTCAGCCAGCCAATGCTGTCAAATGGTGAACACTTAGTTTATTTTATGCCGCAACAACTCTCCTTTAAAACACTTGACGGAAGTCATAAACGTCTCCTTACCGTCGCCGTATTCTAGTACTGTATCGACGACACAAGCCGAAGGAAAAGCGCCGCCATATTGAACAATTTCCCGCCAACGATTGGATAATGGCCGCCGGAAATGGTTCCGCCGATGACGTCACGTCACTTCCGGCGCCCCGGCCCATACAGCCTATTTGATCTTGCCTGTTCGATGAGAAATGTGTGCAATGTGAGCCTGGCTTTATTTTGACAGCTGTGCAGCGGGTGCTTCTACACTAATATGATAAAAAAGAAAGTTATGTTTGTTTGTTTGTAATGGAAAAACTCAAAAAGGAATGGAGCGATTTTGATAAATCTTTTGTCAATATAGGACAATGGAATTTTAGGAGTGATTCCCGGCTATGTATTCCGGGAAAATTAAGAAGAAAGTTCTAAAACTGGTAATGTCAAGCGAAGCAAGGGCAGTTACTAGTAAATAATAATCTATTTACAACTAACTCCAAAACCCACGTTTTCCGTATGAAAAACCACTTTTTATTACTAACCTCTAATCGCTTTTAACCGCTAGTATTATTTAACTTTGATTTTGATATTATGTTAGGTAGGCTATTGCCCAGAAATAAAATAATTAAGCGTCGACACTTGTAAAAACTCTTCTTGTATAAGGACTTTTTACAAGCTTTTAACTTGCAGTGTATGTTTGTATATTAGTATGTTAGTATATTTGTTTGTTACGGTCAAATCTTACAAGCTTAATTAGACCCACTTCCTCTTACACTACGGAGCTAAAATTTTGCATAAAGTTGTCATCCTGATGACAATGCATTTTTATGACAAGCATGACCTGATACTACGTTAAGGATTGGCTCCAGACAAGGGAACTCCTCAACGGCTAACATTACAGTTGTGTAGTTTTGTGTATTTCTTTGTATTAGGGATTAATAAGGGTGTAATTAAAACTTGTATTTTTAAAGATTATAATAAACCTTATTTAATACTATAACGGAAATAGTTGTAAGTTTGTTTAAAAAATTGTACTTTCTACCTTGTTTAGGACGGATAGGAATATCTCAAGGATGAACCTCGCTACCATATTTTCTGTACGGAACCCTGCCATAACGCAATATGTCGGGAACACATCCCCGCCGCATAGAAAAGATCTTGATTCAATTCTCACTGTTAATACTTAGAAAAACATTTGTAAAACACCGTATCATTCCCCATTGATCGTTTTTAGGGTTCCACATCCAAAATGAAACCCAAAACACCCATATACATATACCTTGTCTTTAAATAAAGAAATGAATCATCATCGAAGTTTTTTTTTTTTTTCGTTTTACTTTGGATTATTTAGCGCTCGACTACGATCCCACCTGATGGTAAGCGGCGATGAAGTCTTCGATGGTAAAGCGCACTAACTTAGTAGAAGCCTATTGACTGTTGACTTGAGTTTTGCAACCAATATGTAAAAATATTCCACAATTAACTTTAGGAGGATACCAAATGAAAACCAAATGAAAACCTTGCCCAATTATCTTACCAAAGTAACTTTAAAGTTAAGTAAAGTTTGAGTAGATGGTGTTAGCCCTGGAATGAAAGTCTCACACTTTAAGCTCCAAGACCTCCTCCAGCTCCTCAGACCAGGTCAGTGCCATGATATCATCCACTGCGAAAAACGAGCACCATATTTTCCCGCACCAAATTCCATACATTTCGAACCAGCGTTAGACGTGAACGTTAACCGATAACGGATTTTCAAAACCTATTTCTGACCACCATTCCATTTCTACCATCTCCAAGAAGCTTCCCCCACACCGTCTAACAAAATACAAAACCATACAGAACCAACAACAGTAACTTTAACTCACAACCACATCCCTAACCGCAGTTGAACGGACCCTAGTGCTGTATTCACAAAATCTCATTGTAATACGGGAATTATTCGAAATCGTTCAAGTGTTATTTCATTAAGCCATTATTATTGTTGAGCTCGCGGGGCGGCCAAGTAGTTCTTTTGTGCCAGCCATAAATAAACTTTGTCACGACTAAACGAGTTTCGATTTTAAAATAACAATATGGCGGTCCTGCTTTATTATAATTAATTAATATTATTGAAATTAAATAATACCCCCGAGCTCGGATTCCCTGTATCGCGAATGGTACTAGCAAGCATGTTCCGAAAACGAACGTTTCAATATCAAAACGGCGTGTCAAATAAACATATCGCACAAATATTTTTTTGACGCAAAATCGTACTTACGCAATCAATTGGACTAAGCTTTAAAAATCTAATAAGAGAGAACCTGGCCTCCTTCAAATTTTTGGTAAGTAAGGGGCCCCGTGTTAGTTTTCAGTCCAAGGCAGGCATTTATGTCACAGATGAATGTTTATACTCCGGTGATATTTGTCAAGTGTATTTATGTCGTCACCACACGCGACACCCTGAAACCTAGTGCGGGAGTGTACATATTTGACCTGATACCTAGCGTGGAATAGGAGTAAGAGGTCAATTAGGTACCTACCAGGTATAAGTAGTTATTGTGACATAACTGTAACAGACATATGGTGTCACGGACTTCCTTGTAGATATCGATGTCCTCCATAAAACTATAGTACATAAAATTGCTCTATTGTCAATAATTTCTGCAGCGTACGTGATATAAGGATATTTTTAAGTATTGTCAAAATGTTCATACGGACCCCTAAAATTTTTGAAAATATCTTACAGCCTATGTTCATCAGGGATAACGTAGGATTCATAAGGATATTTTTAGTATTGTCAAAGTTTTCATACGGACCCCTAAAATTTATGAAAATAACTTACAGCCTATGTTAATCAGGGATAATGTAGGATTCTAAGAGAAATATAATTTTTCAAATCGGCCCAGTAGTTTCAGAACCTTTTCTCTTCAAACAAACAATCGAATCTTCCCTCTTTATAAATATTAATAAAGATGTGAACCACATTGGTGCAGTCTGATGTCATTCATTCAGCCACCCAATACGTCCTAGAGACGTAAGTATTACTGTATATTACACTGCAAACACAGCAAACCAGCGAAACGACTAACCTCTGGAACACTAAAATACATTAAAATATTCATTGCAAGGTCACCAGGGAGCACGGACTAGACTACACCTCCCGAGGGTACAGTTCCCTCCCTTCCGTTCCTGCCCTCGCTAAACGCACCCCACCTACATTAGACTTTCAATAAATTCTTCTTTATCGATCAGGTTCTTTTAAGACGAGATAAAGTTAAATATACATCTCAGGGCATCATGGTGACATCTGATCTAGAACTAAGGCGGAAACTTAAGCTATATTAATCAGATGTGGTGCTCCAATTCGCACTGGAGCAGCGTGGTGGAGTGTGCTCTAGAGCTCCTAAGGTTATGAGAGACCCGTACCGAGTACTAGGCAATTTATGGGTCTAAGGCCGTGGTGGAGAATGTTCTGGACTTCCTCAGTTATGAGAGACCCTTACTCACTGCTAGGCAATTAATAGGTCAAAGCCATGGTGATCAGACGAAGACTAATAACATACATATGTATATTTAAAAAAATTGCATATATATATTTATATTACACACATAAAATTTCTGTTCATCGCCATTAAAATTGGTTTGAGTGGGAATCGAAGTAGACCTCCAGCAGTCAGGTTTTACTAACCACTAGACCACAGACCAGCCTTTTAGGTTATCAAAGCCTTCAGCAAACAGCCTCTTGAGCCGGCAAAGCGTCTCATACATTTTCGGCACAGAATATACCAATCCTTTCTAGATATTTTCGGTAATCTTCTGCTGCTTGTCATTCTCTATCTCAATCTCTTGTCATTACGTTTGATAGGTTGTGACGAGTACAAATACATTTCCAATTCCACGTACCTAGGAGTACCATAGTATTATTAATATTTATTCATTTCATGTTCATCAATTATTTATTTCAATAAGAATTTGGATACACGAATCACCCTTACTGCGGCCAGACGCCCCAAAAAGATACATACAGATTTAAAAATATTTCATTAATATATTACATGTCAATCTTATTGTTATAATTATTATTGTTCTAGAAAAGAAAGAAAGCTAAGTCTTATTCGTATACACATTAAGAAAAAATGAACTAATTTAAAACAGCAGTCGGCAACCCTTGGCCCGCGGGCCATATATCACCGCTGATCATAATATAAAGTCATGTCAAGTACAACTTCAACTTAAGCTTACTTAATAATATTTGTGGCCCTTATATAGGAAAAAGTTGCCGACCCGTGATCTAAAAGATGTTTGATATCAACCTACGTTTCGTAATCGCTGAATTTGTAACTTAACAACTTTAATAAACAAATGACGTCACATATGTTGGTTGGTTGGTTACTTCTAGGGTTTACGTATTACACCTATCAATATAAATGTTTTGTGCCAAAATATCCAGTGTAGTAGTTACGCATATTTGTATTCTGTAGTAGTACAGAATGTACGTATGTAACAACCTGGTACGAAGGCAGTTTTCAATAATAATATTTTCGCTGTTCATCTCTGGATAAGCTATTCAATATCTTCCATTAATAGCGCTGCACGCAGGTATAGGTACTCCTACACGCCGTTTTTTCTACTCTTGTAAAACGGTGGTAGATTAAAAAAAATGAGAGTTATTGTAAATACCTAAAATAAATGATTTGACTTAAGCCCAGACACCAGTCTCCCACAGTATATGAAAAAGATGAGAAAATAAATAAATAAATTATTATTATTGAACATTTCTATGTACGTAAACTGTAAATCAAATGTACCTACAATATGTGCAATAATTATCCCGTCTTTGCAAGTCGATTATTAATTTAAAATTAATTAAATCCCATAAATTAAAGCCGTTGTCACACTGTCGTCCGGCACGTTTTTGTATATGAGAGCGTCGCATGAATTATTGTGCTTATTTTTATGCGATATTTTACGACCGCCATGAAAATAATGGAAGTCTGGCCGGTAAATGGCCCGATAAAACGACTTCTGACAGTTAAAGATGTGTTGACTTTTGGTCCGTTATGGAAATAGGTTATGGGCACTGGGCAGAAACTATGTTTTATTAGCGTTGGCCAAGTGATGTTCCATAGATTATTCACTATATTTTGACCAAAATGGTCCTTCGAACCGGATGTAACGAACAGAGTACCAAATAACACATTGCGATTTGTTATTCCAAATACAAATTCAAACCAAACAATATTACGTCACGACGGTTATAACCAACTAACATATTTTTATTGTACTTTACCAAATAATTTTTCATAAAGTGAAATATACTTTTTCGAAGTCCTTCTCAAAAATATTCTCAAAAGAGTTTTAGTTTTCGCAAGAAGGAGTAGTATATTATATTAAACAGAAGGCTTATTAAAATGTTTAAAAACACAAGCTTTAGTTATAGATCGCTAATACAAAGAAATAGCCAAAATTCCGTAATTGTTTTGTTAACCATTGAGGAGTTCACTTGTCTGGAGCCAATCTTGCACGTAATATCATGTAATGCTTATCAAAACATGCATTGTCATCAGGACGGAAGGTCCATGCAAGATTTTAGCCCTTTCGTATAAGAGGAAGCGGGTCTAGTTATTACAAGAGTTCACTCGAACACTGAACAGGCAAACTTACTAACATTCTAATATACAACCATACACTGCAAGTTAAATAAAAGCTTATAAAAATTTTCTTTGATTCCGTTGCTGCAATATTTCACACTTTTATCTAAATTATATATGACAAAAATATAAACATATCTTTTTCAAATTAAACCAGTTTGCACTTATTCAGTTTAATCTGAACAGTGTACGTGGAACATAAGACTATACTCTTATATTCGTCCTGTATGCTAACTAACACTAATTGAAACATAGTTTCATTGTTAATCATTGTATGTTGCGGCAAATTCTCAGCGAATAAATAATATTTTCTATCTTTGTTATATAATAAACGAAATATGACTTGACAGTAGTCACTACTTCTAGTTGGTTCCTACACAGCGCCCCCTAGCGACTCCAGCGCGCCACCGCGCGAACCGTTCATGAATGTTTGAGGACGCCGGCTCTCCGCAGGGGACATTTACAGTTATTGGCGCCAAATTGCTTTTACATCTTGTCTTCTCCCATGCTGTAAAATTAAAGTTCTCTATTTACGTTCCGTCTTGTGATAAATTTACAACTGCATACGGTATTTGTTACGAGGACTACCTACTTATATTGTAGGTATATTGAGTGCTGTCTCATATCCCGTGCACCGAATACAATTCAACTGTTACTAACTATGTATATACACTCCGTGCAACTTCGATCCGGAATAAATGTAATCAAACCATAAAATTTCTCTAATGGGGTTTTACCAAGTTACATAATTCATGTTTTTACCACTAAACTTCTCAATTTGAAAATTAGTTATTAAACCAAGTATTGATCAAAGACCATACAACGCGAGTACTTTTAAAATTTATTGATTTTCGTTTAAATACACTTTATGCATTTGTCACTATATATATGTACCGTGCATTTAGTAAAAAACAATTAGTTTTATATTACAAACGATCAGATAAGAAAACGATAAGATAAGTAGACGAATAGAAGTACACACTTTAAAGACATTGGCTTCATTGCAACATGAAATGAAAAGTATTTATTTCGCTCCCTCAACGACTTTCGAAAATTAACAATAAAAAATCCCTTTATCAATTAAATATAACAACACATCATTTTTAAGAAAATTATATAAAAAAATTTAGATTAAAAATAAAATTGAGAGCAATGCCTAAAGTCTGCGAGAGACAACACCTATCCATCATCAGCTTTATGAAAACATAAACTGGCAGTGTTGAGCTACCATCTTCCCTCACCATGTAAGCGATCGGTCATAGTAAACCACGCTGGCAATGCGCCGGTTGATAGACTTTAAACACTTGGGAGAACTTCGGGGAACTCTCAGGAGTGAAGGTGTCCTTACGATGTCTTCCTTCACCTAAGCAAGTGACAATAAGCTTATAATACAAAAACATCTAATTTTGAAAATAAAAAACACACGGGATTTTAATTTACTGTCAACCGACATGTAGGTCCTCTTTCTAACACGTTTGGCTTCATTGCACTAATATTATAAATGCGAAAGTTTGTGACGATGGATGGATTGATATATGTAACTCCTTCACACAAAAACTACTGAAAGAATCTAAATAAAATTTGGAAAAAACACAGATGAATTAAGTCTGGAATTAACACAGAGGCTACTTTTTAATCAACGTACCAATCACGCAGGCTAAACGGGGGCCGGAAAAAAATGCGCAATAAAGTTAGAACTACTGCCAGAGATGACAACAACGAAATAACGATAACAGATAGTTATTGTATTTCCCTATGCCTAAATCCATCTATTTTATTAAAAATTTGAACGTCGAGCGGCGTAGGACAACAAAATACATTACACTGGGTTGTGCATATATATTTTTGAAACCGAACATAAAAATCCGGCATAACAACATTTCTCGCAAACAAATTGAAACGTATGACCGCAACAATCTATTTCAATGTATCTCCATCAAAATCTGTTATTTCGTTACTGAAACGTGTTTTTAGTTGAAAAAAACATCCCGTGCGATGATTACATTTGTTTCAGTGTAAACTTATTTGATTGATAATAAACAGACGAGTATAGTTACTGGTAACTATTCAATTAAATGGGTTTTTATTACACAGGAACTGCACGATTAAATTCCCCCATCCCCGATCCATCATCGAACGAGCAGACGCACGGCAGGTATCCATCCCTTCGTTGTTAACATCCCGCTAGTACGAACGATGAGCGTCGGTTCGTCTTCTATCATCCGTACCGCTAAGGACTGGAATAAATTGCCGCGTCGGTGTTCTTGTTCGATTACAATGTAAATGTCTTCAACTTAAGAGTGAATAGGCTTCTACTAAGTTAGTGCACTTTACCATCAAAGACTTCATAGCTAATTACCATCTGGTGGGATCGTATTTATTTATGGTAAAATAAACTTATTTATGGTAAAAAAAAATCTTTCAGTACACAGTCCATTTGTACATAAGGTTTTTCAATTTAATGTTTATACTGGCGAGAAGGTTGCAGAAAAGCGTTTATAAAGGTTTGGTGCCTGATTACACTAGTTTTCAGTCAAACGATATACGAAAACTGCCAAAATAATTTTTTGATACAATAACATCTGGAACTGGTCTCCTTAAACAACAGAATGGGATAAACTTTGTATCTACAATATTTCTCTTGTCATTCCAATATTTCCGCGGACGAAGTTGCTTGCACCAACTAGTAATATATAAATTTATTGTCTAATAAAATGAAAGCTACACTCAGTTATATCCTATCGGAACTTCTCCGTAACAAATCTTCAATTTTCTATTTACTAAGAGCTTTATACGACTAAAATGGTCCTTCGAGCCGGATAACACGAACAACATCATTTTATGGAGAAAATACATTCTTAACGCAATTCTGCAGTAACAAATCTTCAATTTCCTCTCCTTTCGAAAGGACACTAAGAGATTTATCCGGATTAGTAGTTGTTGATTAAAAACTAAACGCAATCGGAGACGCTTAACGGATCTTCTTGGCATTAATCGAATTCATGTGGACTTCGATATATTTTTAACCATAATAGTCGACTAACGAGTAAACAATCTCAATCATGGTAAACAGTTATGGCCGCCAATGCACATAAGAAACAAAAAAGGCATCACCGGTGCGTTATTGGCCGAGAAGAACAAGCTATCAAACCCCCAGCCGGAACACGAGTCGTTTGGCGTTCGACTCAAGCAAGAGGGTGGCAGCTAGCCAGGAGGGTTTCACGGAAAATAATAATGGAAATAGCCAATTGAATAAGCAAAAGAGCAAAATTATATTAAGTCAGCACTGTCGTCTATGCCAACCAGAAACGGAATCACCTGTGTTTTCAGCTACGTAAGAGGAACTACTAATTCTTCAGTCAGAAAACGGCTAGCCATTTGGCATCTCAAACAACGTAACGATTTCTCAAATCGAAGTGAATTTGTATTACCAGAATAAACTACGATCCTGAACAACAAATCTTTGATTCCCTCGCAACGTCGTCGGGGAACCAGAAGGATATACGCATTAGAAGATGTTGATTAAAACCCTAATGCAACGGGAAGTACTGAGAGCCCGATTGGGAACTTCTACAATTACGTTAACATGCAGTCCCCTCACAATTTTAATATCTTGGTATCGACTGGCTATCGACAATAATGTTATTTTTTAAATTGCTACGCGTTTTATTAATATTTAAATATGCTTTTATAGCGACGTATTTACACAAAATGTGAGAAGTACTAAAGAGTGAAAGAGACAAACAATATAAATTCACCAAATGACTTTTCTGCTTCATTAGCAGCAACTCGATGATTGCATTGGTGTTATGTATCCAAGTGCATGTACATATAATTTATTATGGATTTCAGTACTATAAACGAAATCGAGGGCGCGTACTATTAATATACAAAAATTATACATAGCGTCACGTTATTTTCTTTCTTTATTTAACTCATTCTAAAATAGGCTTATACTAAAAAAGTAAAATTATGAATATTTAAAAGTTTATTGAACTCTTGAATATTCATTCGATTAACAATTTATTAGACGCCCATTCTTTATAAAGATTTCATCTCTATAAAAATCAAGGAAGAATGAAAATGGTCCTTCGAGCCGGATAACATATAAATAACGAATGTTGAGCAACAAATCTTCAGTTCCCTTTCAACTTCGCCAGGGACTAAGAGGTTTACAGGCAATAGCGGATGTTGATTAAAAACTAAATGCAGCGCCAGTTTCAGTATAGGACAGGATTGGTTATGATTTATAATATTTTCTACTACAACGAAAATAACACTATTTTTAATGAAACTTTTAACGCGTTTAGGAAAAAATATTAGAGTGAATTTTTATAATGCTCTGACACGATAAAAAACTAATGCATGCAGTAAGATCGTTCGAATAAAATATACTTATGTACAAATAAACATATGTACATACATCTATAATGTTAAATTATAAGTGTTTTTTGTAGATATAACTAATAGGTCCGTTACGTCAGAGTATAAACTTCGTATGTACGTACATATACGTGAGTATACTATACACACATTCATTTCATTTTCAACTTAACCGAGAACCGAGGGATACAGCCAATAACAAATTAAACTCCTTGGTGCCCTGAGCGATCCACGCCTGTGGGCCCCCTCTCCTTAAGTAAACCAATATCGGTAATGGAGCAGTGGATGCTAATACCAGGTGAACCACCTAAATGAAACCTTATCATTCTATTAAAATAAAAAGAAGTACGTAAACATAATAAAGAAGTACAAAGAGAATAACAAACTTGCTATTATATTCATATCATGAATATATGAAAATGTTTCAAAATGAGATGTTCTGAGGTAGGTAGAGTCAACAAAACAAAACAAATAATATACATTCAGCGCTCGCGTAAAGGTAAAGTAATTTAATAACGATCCTGTAGCTGTACGTAAAAAAACGAAATAGCGAAACTAACCTCCATCCTGTACATCAAGAGAAGCGACACCACCTTGAAACTGAGTAGAGTAGCGTCAGAAAATTATTAATTATTATAAATAATAGTATGAAATATTAAATGTATTTTATTCTTCGGTAACCTAATTGCAGTCTGGACGTTGTTGAATGGTGGGACGTGGGAGGCCCTGGAAATCAAGGAAGGTCCTGGAAGTCATGCTGCGCGCACCACTAATTTCCCAATAAAGATCTCCGATGTGAAGTCTACTGCACTTGGCCAGCGTGGTTGACTTAGTTTCACCACTTTGTCAAAGGATACCCGAGCCCAGTAGTTGGGCGCAATGAACGAATGAATGAAAAAAATTAGTTAGCATGTATTTTCAATGGTAGTTAGTTACACTTTAAACGAAGGACGTCTATTTTGTTCGGTAGGTCATCATCATTACAACTCATAACTGTCCCACTACTAGGCTCGAGTCCTCCTCACAATGTGAGGGGTAGAAGGTGTTTATTGTGTAGGTTTGCCGCCGGTTTCACACAGTCTGCAAATGACAATTGTTTACCTGTTACGGTTCAATTGATAAAGCTCTTCGATGGTAGAACAATCGGACAGGACAGCAAAGTTTTTAGTAAAGAAGTGTTTAGTGCTTCGGAGGGCACACAAAGCCGTTGGTAACGGTGTGATCTTACGATATCAGGGTGGGTACAATCATTTGGCTTCATGATGTCGTAAATCCACAAACCGTTTTCTCATATTGGCCAAACTTAATAATAACACAGTAAAGGGATAAGAATAACATATCCTACAGGGATAGTAAACACTGAAGGTTGAGAGTTTCTCGCACACAAACAAACTTATCGACTAAGTATTACTACATATTATTGAGTAATATTCTTCTTTTACTTCTAAAAAACCTTAACACTAAGGTAAAAGGAGCGAGGAAACGTCAAAATAAAGCTTCTTGATTGGTCGATCTCAAATTACGTCATGTCGCTTTCAAGTACAAAATTTGGTTGATAATTACGTATATCGCGCGCGGTATTAATCAACACATCTCTCAGTAGTATGCACTGATTATATACCAACAGATGGCAATACTATCTTTTAAACTCACATAAAAAATACTGCGAAAACTATCCCACTATTTTGCACACCGTACCAACCGGCGGTCACTTACAAGTATTGCGCCGGAGCAATAAAAAATATAGGAATCTCGAATACATTATTCGAGAGACTGCTCCGACACGGCCGCTTTACGACACGGGACACGAGACGGGCCCGTCACGGATATTGAAAATGGGTTTGATGTAATAAATGTTGTCTTTGAAATATTTATGGACGGCCGTCTTTACCCCGTTCACGTAATGAACGTGTTCAATAACACGATATTTTACACAACGATCGTGTTAAGCAGTAGCTATGATATTTTAGTACTGTATCAAATTTCATCTTCAGGTGATCTGGGTTCAGATGCAAATTGGAGCTGGTAAAATTTTGTACCTGTACCGCACTAGAATTTTCTGGTGTCATGGACAACATATATCCTACACCCAATAAATAACACCAATAACCCAAGAACAATCATACATCTGCTAGATAAGCCGCTACCTCCACCTGGAATCTTACTTAGAACCCCTCAGTGCTAGTGTCACTTAGTAGGAACACCTGATAACCTAGTAAGTGCTAGGCTATGAAACCTTTCACATGTAGTTTTAGATATTAAAAAAATGATAACTTTGGCTTTTATTAAACGAAATAAATCCCATAACAATAATTATACGCCAATGACTGCAACACCTACCGAGCATTTGATACAAACAGATTGACAGACAGACAAGATTTTTGAACGCTGCTAGACTAAAGAATTTACCATCCAACTTAATAACGAACTTCGTAGTACAAAACCGAAATCTTACTTATTACTTCTACAATATTCCAAGAATATCGCCCGAAGTGATGTTATTTTATACATAAATTCACACGAACTTGAAGGCTTTATTGCAATATATGGTTATTTTTTCTTTTTAGGGTTCTTTATTAAACTCGGAACCCTTATAGTTTTGCCTTGTCCGTCCTTTCGTCCACGGCTCCGTAGATCCCTTGTAATGAAAGCAGTAACTTGGTATGGTTGTACAAATTTATTAGGACAAAACGGTAGCATAAGACAAATAGCGTAACTAATGAATTATATTTTGTTTTCATGGAAAACCAATATGGATAGCTTTCAGGTCAACTGTACGTTAATAGGCATTAACATCCTATTTTTGTACAATTAATTATTCCTCAGAATAAAAGATTATCTTTCTTGTTTAGACAGGAACGTTTTACGGAACTCTACATTGTGCGTCGATACAAAAACATTTGGGCAGTTTTTTTTAATATTGATATTTTGAATATGGTTAAGTTGTTAAGTTGAAACAGTATGTATTTTACACAGAATTAAATCCTGAAAGATTAACTCCCCCTCCCCGCGACCGCTCTTTTCCCCCTTCCCCCGGGTCAAAAGATATAATCAAAAACAACAAAACAATGTCCCACCCCTTGCAATCCGTTCACCATCAGCAACACCAGTATTACCAACACATCGCCGGCCACGCAGGACCCCTGGCCACGCAGGACGGACCTGCTTCTTCAAGCAAGACCGGTAAGCATTCATTTTATTTACCGATATACACGTGTCCCCATATTTCAGTACACTTGTCCCAATAAAACGGTACAGCGTCATGAAGATGAGTTAGGTCACGTTCGATATACGCCGGGGCGCGATGATAAATTTCCGCGAGGCGACATATTAACGCGTGCCCCTTTTACGACGACGCTGTTTTCATTTTCATTATTGACTCGTCGGTTAATGCCGTTTTTATTTTAACTGTCGTATAAGTCGTACGGCGGGACTCGTCATTATGTTAATGTGATGCTCTTTGCATCGTGGTCGTCATCAACTTGCGACCATCGCGCTAAGGAGTCAGTAGATTCTAAAAAAATCATGGGAATTGCTGATAAAAGCCAAAACAAATCAATTGTAAACGTAGATCAATAGTACAATAATTCCCAAAAAGGTAGTGAATATTTTTCCACATTGTGAGTATTTATTGTCACACTCAATCCCTATTGGTGACTCAAACCAGTAGCTAGAATGTCTATACATATTCTATACTATCTTCCGCCCGCGATTTCGTTCGCGTGGAATAGTTATTTTAGGCTAACCCGCGACTTCGTTTCTGTTACGCATGATTTTTGCGAAACTTCAACCGTTTGCGTAGAGCACGCAGTGGAAGCTCTCACTCAATAGGAAAAAAATCCCCCGATTTTTCATTGGTGTTTCGCTCCCATTGGTTTTAGCATGATGATATATAGCCTTATTCGATAAATGGGCTATCTAACACGGAAAGAATTTTTCAAAACAGACCAGTAGTTCCTGAGATTAGTGCGTTCAAGCAAACAAACTCTTCAGCTCTATAACATTAATATAGATTAAGGGGCGATTTTAGTAACCATTAACGACTCTAAGTGCGGCAGTTAGATAAAAAATTAAAACATTTTATTTATCCAATTTAACTGTGTACCTATTTGAATTGTCAATGAACTAATCGATTCAACCGTTACGCTGGCAGCATATGGTCGTTGGGACCCACTCCCCGAGCTCACCCAAGGTCAAAACATGCAAGTCACCTCACTGATTGAGATAAGTCATGCGATTATTGCGTGAAATCATTATTACTTTTATTGTGATATTGTAATTCTATTGCGTCGTTATTATACTCCTCGGATGTTCTTTAAAAATCCAGTTTTGAATGCAATGTAAACAAAATTATAGAATTATACAAAATCATGAAAAAATACTCAATCATTAATTTCGACATCTTTACTAAGGTTCACCAGAATTTTAAAATGTTTAATTGATTTCAGACCGTATTAATTTCTGCTTATATGTGTTCCTTTATCTGATAGTTTTGGCGTTGTGTCCAACAAAACTCATCGCAGGATATTTGACATGTGATGTAAAAACGTTTTTTTTTTCGTACTTAAACACATTTCTGCCCACTCAATTCCCCGTGACACTCACGGATTGACAATCAACAAGTGGTTTCTTAAGGCAGTTCTGTTGCACCGGTACATTATAATTAAAATTTTTGCAAATCTATTTATATATTGTACTACACCTCGTGCTCACCTGTCCATTTGAATATTTAAATAAATTTCAAATGTTTAAATTAACCGATAGCCTTTATACTGTCCCTGTGGTCTGTCCATTCTACAGCGACATATGGCCATACTTAACGCGACTCCCCAACTTTTCTCAAAACGCAAGTCATTCAATTGATGACGATAAGTAAGTTGTGCTACCGATGCGTGAAATATAATTCAAATTAGTGTCGGCTTTGTTTGTCACTCCAAACTGTTTTAGTGCGTAGCCACATGGAAAAAACACGATAATTTTATTCGGTAATATTTCAAAGGAATTAATTATATTGGAACACGAGGAACTTCTATTTTTCACCGACTTCACAAAAGGTTTTGAAGGGTTTGTCAATTTGTATTTTTTTATTCCATTAGTTTAAAGTTTACCTAACTATACCTACTGACCTTAAAATGAGTGTACCAATGTTGATGACTTGTTTATTTGGGAGCTGACACTTGCAATGTGGTTCCAATTTGACCGACAACTCGCGATGAACTTTTGAGCTTTCCCTTATAATGCGCATTAAAATGACTTCGACTACCTGGACAATATTTTCATTTGTGTATTAGTCAATATTATTTGAAGATGGATTTTTAAATATCAAAATATTTTTTTACATTAAAACAACTTCATGTCATAACAAACCGAAATTTCGGAAGCCGCAGCTCATCAGATTTCGTTACGTCATCAATGTCACCACGTCGCTCGGCGGCACGACACTAGTTGATTCGATATTCAAATCCGCCCGCTATTGTTGGTCCGATCAAATACATATATTCTAATCTAGCCCATCCATCCATCCTTCCGACACGTGTTGAATACTAAACAAGTATTGGAGACTGACAATATCATCAAGGAATTCATCTTCAAGGACTCGATGGAATACGCCAGCTAGAAGCTTCCCTAAATAAAAAAGTGTTAAAATTATGTTAAGGAAATGGATTTCCAAAAAGCTACTCTTAGTTAATTGCTTGTCAGAAACAGTTTAGTTTTTTAAATATAGAGACCTATATTTAACCGGCAAATTGTTTCGGTGCTAAATGATCGAAGGAGTTGAACAACAGCGGACGTGGTTGGAAATTGGAAAGATGGTCGTATGTGACAAAAAAATCCGCTTGCGTACTTCGGAGGACAAGGTCAGCCTTAGGCACCGACTGCAATCATCTCAACCCATCACGGCCCTCTATTGAGCCCGGGCCTTTTCTCTGAATTTAGGAGGTTAAGGCTATAGTCCACCACGCTGGCCAAGTGAGGATTGGCAGACTTCACACCCCTTTGAGTTTTGCAAACTCCCCGGTATGCAGGTTTCCTTACGATGTTTTCCTTCACCGTTATAGCGAGTGCCATTTAAATGCCTAAAACGCACATAACTCTGAAAAGTTAGAAGTGTGCACCCCGGGATTCTTAACCACGAGGCTATCACCGCTTCATCGCCTGCAATCGCCACTACAATCGTTAAACGCCTGGTGGAAGGCCTTGCAACTGAACCTTTCATCAACACTCCTTGGATCAACCTCAAGTACGTACGTCTCCACAGTTATAAAGCTCAACAAAGAGCCATTAATAGATTAAAGCCAAAAGAAAGGAAGAAACAGTAATTCCAATGAATACTTGTTTTTTTACCTAGAATAAGTTAAGGCTTGAAGCAGATCCCACCTGATGGTAAGTGGCGATGAAGGCTAAGATGTTGGGCGCACTAACTTACTAGTAAATGCCGATTCACCTACAGGCTGCTACATCATACTTACTACAGCCAGGTGACATACAAGTAATTTAAGATATAAAAGGCGAACGGTTTAAATTCCCATTCAAAAGTAAACCTCATCGATCTTAAATCGTCAACAAGAGCACTCTGAAACTAACCAACGAACGAAGGAACTGTCATCATCAATAATTGACATTTGTTTTGTTCCCACCGACTGTAATTTAAAACACATTACTTCAATGTCAATGTTCAAAGTTGAAGTTATATCCGAAACATCGTATTTCTGCGGGGAAACTTTCAAATCGGGAAACTTGCCAACGTCGAAGTGTGAAAAGCTTTTCATTCGTTATGACATTGATTTTATATGGCCCTATAGCCAAGTAGCGTCATCTGTTGGAGCGGGAATTAATAGTAAGAAATGTAATAGGATTTCTGATACTACCGCGTAATCATTTTAAAAGAATCTCTATTGATATTTATTGCACAAATTATGATCATATGACAAGTAGGCAATATCAAATAGCCTTTAAAGATTCCGTATTTGCGTTGGATGTTTAGAATACTAAGAGTTGATGAAAGGCACCATATGTCACATCACCGTTCCGCGGTATTGAGTTGGCGTAGTGCGCTGCCAATCTGGCAGACGAGCGTTTCGTAAGAGACGGAAAAGACCGCCCCCTGCGCTGGTAGCTCTCACTTGCGTCAGCGACTCTACGGCTCGTCGTGTTCGTGTTTTCATTGTGGCTTGACAACATTATATTTCTCTTCTATTTCGTATTTTAAGAGACAACGCATCGGTTATGCCTTACAGTTACTATATAGAAGATAGATCATTGGTTATTTTCTTCAAAAACAAAGCCATATTTCCGAACCGACGCTACTGCCGCGTCACGTCAAAAACGATAAAATCACCAAATCCCAAACAATCACATTAACGCAATCGAACGCAACCACCCGCCGATTCCAACACGGGACCCCCCACCCCGCACCCCCCCCCCCCCC
>DWJZ01002340.1:0-19777 GCA_018249125.1 Asbolis capucinus
GAAAAACATACATACTATATGTATATTGTTTAATATATACTTATATAGTACTATACTTACATAGATATTTTTACACCCAGACACAGACAAACATTTCAGTTCATCACAGAAAAGTATGACCATGGTGAAAATCGAACCCTCGACCTTCGATGTAGCAGTCAGGTTCACTAACCACTAGACCAGCAGATCTGGAAGCCAGCAGGCATATAATGAAGATTACATGAATGATGGTTACATATAAATAATTTAACACAAACATGTGCCACACCAAAATTCTATATTTTAGATCTCGCGTGCCACCGATCATTCACGACCAAATGCCACCACAACGTCCCGTATATTGGTCTGAACATATTGTGGTTGCCGGTATCCTACGCATATAAATGGGTGCAGGTATTTTTATAGGACTATTCGTTTGACTATTGTGTAGGAATTTAGGATTTTTCAGTTATTTTGCATATACATATATGTATATACATAGCTTTATTTCTTTATGTAGCCTGCAGTAGGCTCAGATCTTTTGTGGTGATCAAAAAAGTCTAACAAGTAATTTACGATTCTGCTCTCGTATTAGTTGCTTATTCAAAAACTAATTGGCCAAATCAAAAAGCAGGTTCTTCCCCGGCTTTCTATTACATGTTTCCGTACTTTTGCACGAATTAGAGTATTATATATCAAAAATAATAAAATGTAGATATTTCTATTTTTATTTCCGGGCTTCAGTTTGAAAATGTATATAGCCCGTGTCACTACTACAATTCTGACGAATTCAACGACATCTCATGTCAAAATCTATCCGGTTGTTTGGGCTGTCGGGCGTGCCAAAGAGACAAACATTCATATAAACATAATGTGCATACACTCGAAAAAAATATTACCCTCTCGTCCTGGATGAAAGAATACTCAAAATAATCCTACATAAAGCCTCTGAAGACTTGAACAACATTGTGGTTACTGCACCGAACGTATAAGGCAAATGCATGTTAAGATGCTTCTGACATCACGCGCCGAGTTAGCAGAGTTAGCAGATGACGTCATAGAACTATTCGTAGAACAAACGGATTATATGCGACTGCTCATTAACGTGTTAGGGTTAAATTGGCAAATACGTCGAATGTCATCTTGTACCTGCGCCCAAAACGTATGTATTATTCGCGTCATATAAATGATGTATTGTATAAGTTTTATTTAGATTTAGTTGGTAGAGTTGTGCTATAATAATAATAAATAATTTCAGACCAGATTCGTATTTTCAGCAAATACTTTAACATACATATATTAAACAAAACAAAAATAATTTAAATTATGAAATAAATATATTAATCAGGCTTAAAATTACATTAAATAAAAAAATTATAATAATTAATCTACTAAAAAAAAATAGGACTTGTGGTAACGAAAACTCTATTTTAAATGTTGTAACTTAGAAAAAATGCTTAAAGTGAATTTAATAAAAAAAAAATGTAATACTTTAAAAGGTCAAAACACGCATATTAGCATAAAGGCAAAAAGTCTAAATGGTTTGATATTAGAAACTTAATATAAAGTTTAATAAAAAGTTTGTTTTTCGCTTTATGCTTTCTTGAAGTTTAGGAAGCTTCGTCCGTTTTGCTTCTAAGTGTTAAATTGCGGTCCTTTTATCTTAGATGTGCTAAGTAAGATGTTACATATTGTTTCTTTCTTCGTTTATTGTGCTTCGAGGTGTTATTTTTTGTTCTTGGATGTGCTTCCATATTTTTGTGCGCTTTAATTTGATTCTTTTGTGCTTCAGTGTTCTTTGTTACGTTTCTATTATATGCTTAGATCTACTTCTATATGGTGTAGTCTTTGCTATCATATTCTTATTCCGTATCCGTAAGTTATCAGTGAAAGAAATAATAGTGTTTCGATCATAAGCGAACGAAAAAGTTAAGCAATAGCGGACGCGGTCAATAGAAGAATGGGTGACCGCTAGTGGCAAAAAATCCATAAACGCTTCCGTGCTCCAGAGAACACGTAAAGCCATCGTTCCGGGTTGTTGTCTTTGGATAGCCATCGTTAAGCCATGTCGGAGACCCTCGGGCGGCTTACAGACATCCGATACTTGGGTTGGCCACTAACCCCTCCATCAATCCATATTAGGGCAGCCTGATGGAGTGGAGCTCAGTATGAGAAGAGACCCGTGCTCAGTAGGGGGCCATCGATGGGTTGAAGCCAGCCAAGTTCTCTGGGTAGCATTGTTGAAAGATCAGAAGTAAAAGCACAAAACTGATACTTTTTACCCTTCACCGGCTTCAAGTATTCTGCATAACCCCGATATAATAGAAATGATTGCGTTAACACACAACACATCAGAATACATTATGAGCGTATCATAATTTCCCAAGTGCAAACACGTGCCATCAGTTCAACGGTTCTGTCTAATTGATCGTATTTCAAAGTCCCCGAGGGCCTCAAATCCAACTATAGTTATTACACACTCAATCCTGAACCTCACGAACTGTAGCAGCCGTTCTGAACTAAATTAAACTTATTCGCACGTCCTAATGTTTGTGTGGTGTTTCGTAACTCCAACTAAGCTATCCATATCTACTATTCAGATAATCATGTTTCTATAGGGTTTTGAAGGTTTGATCTCCTTATGGTTAAGGCTTCTTCAGGCTCGAGGTCTTTAAAATGAATGTAACAACCAATTGCATGTCACTAGTTGTTCCTTACGGACATGTACAAAATAGCAAACTCATGACCTTCATTAATTCGTAAGGTCACTTTCAACTAGACTGCAGAGACGGTCAAAAATAGAAAAGTTTCTTACATTCCAATATTTACTAATGAAATACTAAAACCACTTTTAATTGTGGTAATGATCAAAGCATTAGCACAGGGACAGCTTCCTTCTTGACCGTTGAAGACAAGAACAAGATTTAAATTTTAGAATTTCAGCCTGAAAGAGCTTAATATAACTAGAAGCAAGTCCCATCGTACAAACTGCCGGACTATTTGAAAACTTTTTAACATTCGCCCCACTTTCATTTCATATTCTTAATGGACCTCGCAGTTAAAGTTATGCGATTGCTTGAATTCTTTTCATTTCATCACCGACAGTGTGACCCATATTTTTGTTATAATATTTCCATAAAACGGTCGTCTATTGAAGCGGAATGCTTCACGCATTTAGTGAAATCGTTTCTTGAGAACATGTTGAAATGATTTATTTCTTCATAGGAACAAATAGCTCACTTAACAAAAGTCAATATTTAACAATACAAAGTACATCAACTAGTACCCTACTACTAACTATAAAATCAATAACAAGATATGAAAAAAAAACTTCTTTGATCTTTGTTATATCTCACTGATTTATAAATTACTATTTATTTGCTACGAGCCTGAAATGGTATAGTTGAGTGGCGCTGAGAGGAATTTTCGTAGCAGAGAAAATACAAAATACAAAATGCTTTGACGAGGTTTTGAGCCATTCCTTTAAATTGTAGTTACGTGGCAATGGTTACGTGGCAGTGGTCGGTGGTGGCAATGCCATCCGCCGTGAAGAAGCGAAATTATGTCACTTAGTTCATTTGTAAACAATAAAATTACATAATTATCTACAATTTTTTTGTAGATAAATAAATCTTAATATTGTATGTAAGTTAATTTTAATATTTATTCAGTATGTTTAATAATATTCTTGAATATATTCTTAATATACGAACGAATAAAATGTTCCTTACTTTAATAGTGTATAATATGTGACATGAAAATGTATACGTGGGTAATTATAATGATTTTCAAAGATGTTCATATAATTTTAGTAACTTTTTTAGAGCATTACTTTAATTTCGTTTTTTATTTATTTAGGGTAATTTCAACCCATCAATGGCCCACTACTGAGCATGGGCCTCTCTTCATACTGAGAAGCCCTAGATGATTGATGGATTAATGGCCAACCTAACTGTCGGAAGTTTTTAACGCCGCCCGAAGGTTTCCGCCATGGCTTAACGATAGCTATCTAACGACAACGAATGGAGCCGACGGCTTTACGTGCCCTCCGAAGCACGGAAGCATTTATGAAATTTTACCACTAGCGGTCACCCATCCTCCTAGTGACCGCGCCCACTGTTGCCCAACATTTTCGATCGCTTATAATCGAAACAAGCCACACTTATATTATATAGGTAGGTTATTTTTGGTTCGATGATGTTTAAGAAGTAGATTTGGGGTAATGCTACGTAATCTATCAAGTATCCTGTACTTCATCAAATAATATTATTATATTGTATGGATTCTATGACCCATCAAGCACGGGTACTGCTCATAGCTGAGGAATGAGGTCTATAATATACTCCTCCACGCTGAACCCATTCCGATCCATGGAGATTGTATCGTAATAACTGACTTCAATACAATAACAGCCGATATCTGAGCATCGGTCTCTCGTTGAGACTGAGGAGGCTTACTCCTCCATGCTGCTCCAATGCGGCTTTGGGGAGAACCAATATTGCATATGACATCAATATTCTACAAGAACTTCGCTCTCAACCTAGGTTCATTTAACACGGACTCGAAATACAGAATACAGCGCGGGCTGGAAATAAAGTTTTTATTAAATTACAGCCGAGGTAAATAAATTACTGAGTAGATGAGCCTGCGAAGGTTTGGGTGAACGTAAAAATTTCAATTTTGCTCAATGTACGGCTCGCGTATACATATATTAATCATTTATATTAATCAATTTATCTGGGATGAACATGGGATAAAATGTAATAAGAAATTCGCGTTTTTGGGGTTCCGTTTCCATAATGTATAAACGGAATATTATTTATAAAGTAAATTGTATCCATCCATTCATACGTATGCTCTCTACTTCTATCCCCTTCTGTACTTTGATGTGGACACTGCTTGCATTTAGCATTTTTTTCTTCAAAAAACTGATATTTAAGTAAAAATTCGCATTACCTTACGTTAGAATCTATTTGTATTCATAGTTCTTTAAAATAGTTGAATAAAAAAGGAATACCTTAAGAAATGAGACGTCACAATTGTTTAGTATCTACCAACTTAAACCGTTGGACAAAGATATATAAGATGTCATATAAAAGTTAAAGTGACAGCGAAGGGAACAATAGAAAAGCTGAAGCAGATCATTACCCTTCCGCCTTGTTGAAACTGAGAAGAAAACTACAGTACTTAACAGAAAAAAAACACTTAATTGTCTCTAAAGCGCACATTGAGATGTTTGCATAGAAATAGCTCAAAATTATTTCACGTTTAAGCCGTTAAAGAACAATAGTCGTAGCAAACTCTCCCCTAGCTGGAAACTCCTCAATTAAACTCTTTAAAAAGGAAACAACAATACTTAATTAACTATAGAATTTAGTCGTAAAAACTTTAAACGAATCATTAGGGAGCTGAATTTGAATCAGTATTATTGTTTTCTTAGTTAACTTTCGTTTGAAAAGACGTTTATTCGTTCAGAATACTGCTAATTCTATGATATAAAACACTTAATGATTTTTATTTCGAATTTCAAATTTATGAATTAATTTAGTTGCATACACCTAGATCTATTCAATTGTAAAAGTAATAACTACCAAAGATGGACCATCATAACGAAACCAGATAACGATTGTAAGAGAAACAACTTTCGTACAACGATATCACTGTATTTAATTTATACCAATCACATTATTCTTACACTTAATAATTATGACAATAGATATAGTATGTTGGTATCACAACCCGCCTATGCAGTTCGAGGTTGTGACACCAACCTCACTATATCGTGGACACTATGAAACACACGGTACACACTACTTTTTAATGGTAATATTAGGCAAGTATGATAGTTAGAGATAATAATATACTAACACACAGATACGCTTACGCTTATTCTTGTCCGTCAGCAACACCTCTGTATGCAACGTCTGATCTCCACGGTGGTTCACAAAGTAATGAGCCAAGCTCTGTGACTGACTCAACAAGAGGCCCTCGACAGGTCAGGACCGTTATGCGAAGTTGTTGTCTTAGATTATACTACGATTTTAGCGCCATCTCTTATTGAGGAAAAGAAGCTGAACTCGGAACGATAACACGATATCCTGAGGTTTTGTAAAAATATTAGAACAGGAAGAAAAAACTAACAAAAGTTTAATAAATAGTAATATAAATAAAACCAAAAAATAAAAGGGTACACTTCTTACCCTTTTACAGTTTTTTTGTCAATAATTTTAAGTCTATTTTGAAAAAATTACAACTAATTGCTGGAACACATTGTGGAACCAAACGCAAGTCTACCTATCAGTCAATGCGTCTTTGATTATAAAAGGACGTAAACTTTACGATAATATGTTATGGGTTTGTATTACTTACAAAATGTATAATACATTTACGAAAATTAATAATCCACCATTCTTAAAAGGTCCATCCAAAATATTGTTCTTATCTATGGATAACTACAGAGACATCTTTGAATTTCAAAAGGACGCTTTTTTACATTAACTGGATAAAACCTTAATCAATTTGAGCCCAATTTAGAAAACACTGATTTTACCCCTTAGTATATCTGTAAGTTATTTATTATATGGAGCCGTTACTCGAAACCCATTTCCAAAGCAAACCGTGTACTCGAAGATTTATTCCCATTTCTATTCAATGAAGTGTACCCACAACTATTGCGTCTCAATATCGGTAAGTGCACTATCTACTCCGGCCGAAACAACGCCACATGAATATTTCGTCATTGGAAATTTTGTTGGGGAATATTCGTCACGAATTCCCGACATGCAAGCCAAAATGCATTCGCTTTCTCCCTCGTGAATACAAATAGCCTTCTAGAAAACTGCTAAGGCCGTTGAAGCATTTAATATCTTAGAATGGAACGACAAATACCATCTAGTATAATAGAACAATATAAAAACAGCCATTGAAATTGTAATAGATAAGAGTCTTTATTAGGTTTAGCTTAACCTACAAAAATAGGTGCTGTACAAGTATGTACTCAGTATGTACAGTAAATGAAAGACTTTATCAACGACGGAACTTACGCTCACATAGCTAAATATTAGGAATACAATGGCAGTAGAACAAACGGTTGTTATGCCAACAATTGTTATTGAAAGCAGCCATCTGCCGCAAATTCTGACCAGGTTGAACTCGGAACCCTTCGATCGGGAGACACAAACAAAATAGGGTAGTCAAAATACTAAGATTCTTAAGAGGAACGAAACAAAACAAAATTCCTGTCCCCTCACCCAAACAACGGAATTTGCATTGCTTTATTAACATAATACCTGATCCATCATGCTCCCCATGTTTCTGTAAGCTCACAAATACCATACCGAAGTTCTTCAGCGGGACACATGAGGAACAACGACAAGTTGGTATCATTACAGTAAGTTGTTCCGGGCTAGAAAGCCTGGACACAGATTCAAAGTCGGTTGATGAAGTAACCCCTGGTCTACAATAAAAAAAAAATAGTAATAAAAATATGTAGACCTGAAGACCAAGAAAATTAAAATTACCCACATTTGCTTGATTGAGATAGACGTTCATGTACCAATAATATGAAAAAAAGAGACAAAATTACCAAAAAACGAACATCTTGAAGGTATCGGGTGAATCCGACTTATACACGTGGGTAAGCCATTAAAAGAATTATTATCTGATAATGTAAAGTAGATAGTTATTCTAAAGATCTATCCTAGAAATTTAACAGGCTCAAGGATCAAATTAGAGAAAGGTAAAGAGATTTGTATAAGAAGAGACGGACGGCATGTAGCTTCAATATTTTGCCAATTTATGAATGTAAATAACTGATGTTACTACTGACACACGTTTCGCAGCTTTTACCTCAAATTACGCATTTATAAGCTTCTTATAAATAGGATTTAGTTTTATAAAAGCCAAGTACGCTGACCAATCAATCCTTACAACTTGCAATTCAATCAACTCTGTAGTAGAAATCGTAACCCATAATTGCCGATAGACTAACGACTGTACGAGTGAACCCTTTCAATTCACCCTCAGGAAAAAAGGTCAACTCTCATTCACTCTTCTGATTAATTGCTATTGGTTTTTTTTTAACCACCGCAAGAGGATAAGTACGAGCTGTAATTAAGTACGACATTGAAGCCCCTTTATTAGCGTCTTTTACTTAAATCATGGCCAGCTGTTGCGTTCCCTTTATTTTCAATCATTACAGCTAATGGTTCTTGAAATGAAAGTGTGTGGAAGTCTGATAGAATTGGAACTCGATCTAAGCGAAAAGTAGAACTAATAAGTCCCTAGCATTCCCACGCGACGTAGGTGTTTAGCAAGGTACCTAATATCGATACCTAGTACAATTTTAATCATGTTAGAAAAACGAATGGCATAAATTTCTTGTATTGAGGGATGAATTTCGTGAACCAAACAACCAATAAATATCTTTTGACAATATAATTATAGTCCTAAAACTACCTAAATATATATCGATAATTAGAGATATTTCAAAAACATGCTTGTACGTTTTTTAACCTTTCCAGAACAAAAACTGATAACAGTAGAGATTATCTGACAGAATTAGCGTATTCTAAAAGGTTTAATATAGAAGTTAGCATCAAAGTAAATCACAATACAGAAATATCCAAAGGGTTATTTAGACTCGAAGCTCCTTGATAAGTACCATCAGATATTGCTTCGATCAACATTAAAAACAAGCCACTTACGGCTTGTTAGGCAAACTCCGATCCTTTATTCGATATCTATTGGGGTTAAACCAATGAAGTCGTCTATTTGAATTAAATTTGGAGGGTGCCTCAGCCACTCTTTCCACTCGACCCCTGCAGATCAAACAGTGCTTCGGTTACTAAGACGACGAGCAGCGAAATGCGAGATTATAATTATTTTTGATTACACCGCAATTTTTGATCTTGTAATTTATTTAGTTAATGTACCAGTTAGTTACAATACAATACGGCGTAGGCGTCGAATAATGTAAATTTGATTTGGAGAGAATATTCTCTTATTAACAACATTATCTTTTAGTCACAAAAAAAATATTGCCACTTAAAAATCCAAGTAGGCTAGATGTCAATTAATGTTTTAACTTTTATCTCTTACATGTATCAAAAAATTCTTTATTATCGAGTGCTTCATTTATTCCAAGAAAAGTGAAAAGCTTGTAAAATATTTTTGATACAAGAGTCGAATGATATGCCTCTTTTTCTCCAAGTCCGTTCCCTTGTAACTTGTGGGTTTGTTTCGCCTCTAGCGCTCACCTATCCATGCAACAACTGCCTATAACTCCAGTAAATTTTTGCTAATAGATTAATTGTTTGACTCCTTTATATATTCACCCTCTTTATAAAGATAATTCAGTCTTTAATGAGAGCGGTAATACAACGAGATGGAATATTAATTATGCTGCTTGATTGCCTACAGATATTAGTTTCGGAATTGAATATTTGCGCCTAGTATGAACCTAATTATTGAAAATCTATTACGCTATTTATGTACTGTCTAATCCGAAGTTATGATTAACGTTTTAGTAATAATTGTGTTTATTTGAAACTGTTAAGTTCTGGAGTAAAACATTAAAAGACTTGTTAATATGAAGTCACTTTTGTTCCCTTTCTTAAAAGGTTCAATGAATATTTAAAAAATTACAAAGCATCTTTTTTTTACGTTAAGTTAACGCTTGGCTGCATCGACTGTAATAAAAACTTTAAAGCTGTGTACACTTATAAGGACAAATGTCTCACATATTTTTATTTATCAGGCTGACTTATCAGTTCTCACATGTTATCAATTATATAAACAATTACGAACAAAATGAGAATACTGCTAGGTTGTAGTAGGTAATCCGCTAGTCCCACTCCCACTGTTGGGTGCGTTCCTTAATGGTGTACCAAAAGTAATGTAGCAAGTTGACTTGCAACAATATGTTGCAAGTTGTTTAAACTCAAGCATCCTAATCTTAGTGGCGTTACTATAGTAATATAGGGTGGAATGACTGGCAAAATGCCAGGGACCTCAGGCCCTCGAGGGGCCCTTGAGTGGGCCGTCGACCCAAGACGCTGCGAGCTCAGAAGTGACCAAACATTTTAAACAACATTTAGTAAAAAGTCTCTTTTTCATTGCATTTCTTTTTTGGGGCCCCATCCAATAAATTTGCCGCGGGCCTCAGATGATATAGTTACGCCACAGCTAAATCTAACTAACAATGTCTTTCCGACTAATTTAATTTTATCTGTTGAATAATTCACCTTAGCATCTTAGTAGTATTCAAATTATCAAACAATTAATTCAATATGAAAGTGTTATACGTAATAGAGCGTGAGAACTCTGCGTTATACGTAATAGAGAGTGACTCTGCTAGCACGGAAGGGCCGTCTTGGGCCGCTGGTGATTTCCCCCGGGTCCTTCTCTTTAATGATTCAACTCGTCCCACGGACAACTCACCTTCGTTACACAGGAAATAATTCATTTACCGAGATGCAGTAAGTTTAAACAAGATCGTGACCTAGTTAACAAAGTATTGGATAACAGAATAATAACCACAAAGCTCGAGGAAAAGATGGAGAGTCAAGTTGGTTTTCTTCTGGAAATAATATTACATTTATTCATGAACAGCACTTGCTTCATCGTAATTCTTCTAAAAAGTGCATTATGCATTCGTCATGCCACACCAAAGAGTTATTTTACTAATAGATGTATAGGTTCTTTTTACAGCCCTGTGGTATATTTCACTGACATCATTCTAGACTTTGACAACAGCCAAAGACAAAGATGGCAACATACTCGTTCTCTTTCTATTTTATTTAACGCATAGAAGACATTGTACAAGAGAACAGAGTTTGATGCAAATGCCTTATTTATAAGATCTCTAAAGCGCAAGATGTATCTTATACGTGTCTGAATTTAACATTATATACATTTGCATACCTTTTCTGTTCCACATATTCCGCTTCGAAAATAAGAAATTCTATCAATGCACAAAAAAAATCTTCGAAATTACTTTAAGCTTACTCAAAAAGACTTCAAATACAACTCCAACATTATAGAATCGTCACGTATCTAATCAAATAGATTGAGGAATATATTTTACATTCCCTCATATTTTATCAGAACCCAGAAATTTTGCCATAAAACATATTCCTTTGCATTAATATTTGAAATCTCTGGGTATTCAAAGCACCTATGCGTAAGAGTCTTACCGAATACGAATGACTATTGCGCTATTGAGCTCTTTCTTTGAATTTGAGAAGGTTATAATAATTATAATTTATCCCTGTAACAAATTTCATCCAAATTCGTTTAGTGTGTTGCGTGACGGAGTAACAAACATACATCCATCTCCACAAACTTTCGCATTTATGACAAATTTTTTACATAGACTATGTTAATACTTGACTTCTATCCCACCTGACGGAAAGTGGTGATGATATCTAAGATGTTGGACACACTTAAGCGGGAATACTGACGCAGGTAAGTTATTCCATTTCTGTGCGGTACGCATAATAAAATACGAAGAAACATGAGAGGCTGGCTACTCTGCGCCTATGCTCAAGACTTTGTATTAGTCATAGTTTTGGCTGCACCAGACTAAACTTGACTGCAGTACTCCACACATGGCCGAACCTGGGCTTTATATAAGGTTAAAAGTTGCCTCAGTGTAAAGTACCGCCGCACTTTAGCAGAAGTATGAGATTAATTCTTGCCACCTTGGACTCTTTTTCAGATACCATTATACCCTTGGTGGCTCGAGTTTCTGGCAGGTATCTCACTACCACTGTGCTGACATCTGCGTACCTAGGGATACCGTGCATAAGGAGGTCGTTAATGTGCAGCAGAAACAGGTTGGTGGTAGAGAGAATGGATCCCTTGGGTACTCAGCGCTTGTATTCATCGATTGCGATGAACAGCTGAACGACGACACTGAGAAACTGACCACTCAAGAAGTCCCTTACCCAGCCGACAAGACCAAGAGATATATACCGTAGGCCGGAAGCTTGCTTGAGAAGCTCGCGTGCCAGAACCTATCGAAGGCCTTCGAGACGTCGAGAAATACGGCGAGGGCATCTCCTTTCTTCTCGAGGGCCTCGCCCCATCTGTGTGGAATACGCTAGAAGGTCGATCGATTCTGCGAAATCCGTACTGACGATCGCTGAGGAGGTCGTTTCGTTCTAGGTATGACATGAGGCGCGAATTCAATATACGCTCCATAATCTTACAGAGTATGGAAGTAATTGAAATAGGCCGATAGTTATTAGGGTCGGCGCGGCTGCCTTTCTTGTACACGGTTTGCACATTTGCAAGCTTTTAGGATTTGGGCACGACCATTAATAGGATAATTATTATACTAAGAGAAGTTAATTCGTATAACCTACATAGTAAGCCTGTACTACGCTAAGATGCATATATTGCTGCCGCTTATAGTCCACCGCTGCACATGACACAAGTGGCGCAAAATACGCGGCGAACCAATATGTCACAAATATTATGGCGTTTTCCCCAAATGGAGCCCAGGTGCAATGTTGCATTCACGTTTGTGGAACGAAGAAATAAAGCGGCAATTTACCCCACTTTATAAGTATGGGAATATGAATGTTTATATAAAGACAATAAATTGAAAACTTTTTTAATTGTGGTTCCTATCTCGACTCTCTGTTACAAACTTTTTCAATTTTATTAAAACTGTGTGCTAAGAAAGTATATTTGTTGGTATAAATGCGGTTTATTAATTACTAGTTTCCGCCCGCGGCTTCGCCTGCGTGGTATGTTTATAAAAAGTAAACTTTTATTCCAGACTTTAATACATCTCTGTGCTTAATTTCATTCAGATTCGTTCAGTCATTTTTTATAAAGGAGTAAAACCAATCCATCCTTACAAACTTTCGCATTCACAATATTAGTAAGAGTTTCTCTCTCTCTGACTTCATCCCATTAATCATGATTGAGTTGGCCTAGAGCATACTCCACCATGTTGCTCCAATTGGTGAATAAGTAAGTAGATAAAAGTAGATGAAATAAATAAATATATAATTTACTGCCTTTTTTTGTTTTGGTTACAGAAACCAGTATAAATTGTGACTATTACTGAGGTCCATAAAATATGATTTTATATGCAAGCAAAAGCAAAAGAAATACAAAACTCTAATCAAATATATTCTCACAGAATACTCTAGTTGGGAATCGAATCTATGATTGATAAATAACCATAAATGTAAATTGTACAACCCTATAGCCTAATTGACAGTGACCATACGAAGCAAGGGTCCCGAATTTGATCCTGGGTGAGTGCAGCAATTTATGTGACTGTTGCATGTTCTTCTCATGTTATGTATGTTACCCTTACATACTTTAAAATTAAGTCTTCTCGCCGTGGCTTTCTGTCTGTGTTTGCAATAAACTGTGCATCTGCTAAATAGGTTTTCATGCGGTTTTTCACCAGTAGATAGGGCAGTTCCCGAGGAAGGTTTTAGTGTATAATTTGGAAAGGTTTAAAAAAACTGCTGGATATATGATGATAATTGTTGAAAAATTCCGAAAATTCAAATCTACCACACGAACGAAACCGCGAGCGGACCCTAGTTTCTTTCTAATAAATCATTTGCTTTGCCCGATCTACCCGCTAAAGAAGCGGTAAGGGTACCAATGCGTGTGTATTTTTTATTTGGTTTTAATACTACATACGTAATTTTTTTATGTTATAGTCTCATGGGTAGACTCGAAGCTCATAACTCTGTTTTAAAAAAAGTGATACGCTTAGGTGATTTGTTGCCCTGGTTTCCTATACGCCTGTAAAAAATACGTACCTTCCCACATATGCCTATCTAACCCCAGCATCCCCACTAGTAATCAAACCGATAAATTTCAGAACAGCAAAGTCCGGAACGGCAAAGTTGGGGAACGGCTAAGCCTTCCTCGGCCGTCGTGTTCCGGCACATTGATCTGCCGACAAATTACGGTCCGATACGGGGTCATTGTAATTGTTACGTAAGTACCCCATTAAAGGCCATTAACCCCGTGGAACAAAAAACACTATAAATTAAAGGGCCGCAACGATGCGTCTTTTTAGACCTTTGGTTTCAGCGTATTCCGCTCTCTGTGGTGAGCATCTAGCCGTACAATGCCAATTTGGATAATGAATTGGATTTTTATCTACATTCCTATTTAAACTTTGACTATGACTTTGGCCTTGCCGTCCTGTCTTAGACTTTATTGTAAGGCCTATAATAACCTTTAATACGGTGAGTATTACGGCCTCACTAATATCTTTTAGCGGTGAGGCAACAGATGGCGCTGTAATATATAGCGATATATCTCATATATATCTACACATCTATCATCAACAAATGATTTTTAATCTGCAAAAATCGTATTTCTTTTAATTAGACAGGTGAAATTTAAACGTACCCGTACGTGGTAGCATATTATCTTTCTAATATTTCAAAACTGTTACTATTTCACACAAAAAGTACTGAATGTAACAAATGAAATTTCACACAAAGATTATGGTCTAGAATAACGTATATGCTACTTTTTATGACACACAATCGAAACCACAGATCAAAAAAGTAATACTATAATATGACTGCACTAAGAGACAGTGATAAAGCTTCCTCCGTCTGCTTTACTGCACCTAACACTATTGTCTTACACTGACACTTTATGACCGATTGACATGACTTAACAAACTAAATATTATTGGTCATATACTTTTTTGCTGATATACATATTTACAAACAATCATTAATTGAGGGGCTTCCAATATCAGTATTGGGTGTTTTAATATTTAAAGACACGCATTGGACGTGATCGGTACTCTATTAAGCGTGGTTACATTAACTATTCAACAGTTACCCAGGGCTGCTAACTACTGTAATGTGAAATATTTTTAATGGTCTATAATTTCTAAAGGTTAATCAGTATTATAACGCAGTTGCATCTTTATCCGTCTTGTCGACACCTGCAAAGGAAATTAATGATAATATAATTATAACTAAGAAATACTTTGAGTTATGATGTTTTGCATTGCAGTCGTTGTACAAGAGGTGTAAAAATGACGTCACAGTGTACAGTGTACCCAAAGTGTACCACCGAAAACCGATCAGTATTTTGCACGCACACAATTAAAAGTGCATATTGTTCGGTTCACATCGGCTTCTGTCAATTGTGGACGATCGAAAAAATTTAGCAAATGCGGGTTGTTAGGAGATTGAATGACCAGTAGTGGCAAAAATGTCATGAGCACTTCCGTGCTTCGGAGGGCACGTAAAGCGGTCCCGGTTTTGTTCGTTAATAACAATCATTAGCCATTTTGGATTCGATTGAAGTACGCTCTAGGCTTCCTCAGTATGATGAAAAAACCAGAGCTCAGTAGTGAACCTTCAAATGGTTAAAGCCAAGGAAATACATACGGAAACATCAGTGTAGCCGATTTTATTACTAACAATAAAAAGTAGCCCATGTCATTCTCCAGATTATCAACATAAGAAGAACATCCTCACATAAGAAGATTACGTCAACCGGTCTCTCCATTTCGACGTGAAACACGAACAAACAAACACACACTCACATTTATAATGTGTACTATGGAATAATAACGCCGAAACGAACATAAATCTTAAATTCAAACATTTAATAGATAAGATTTCCTGCACCATACGTAACTCCACACCCGAACCACCAGGGAGATATAAAAGTTTTTTACGAGATTCGGAGCATCAAACAAATCAAGTAACTGCGAACAAACAAAGTGAGAACAAACAATCGAGCAAACATCACGAAGGTTACTCGGCCGTCACGTGTCTCTGTAGGGCCCGAAATAGATACCTTCCAATATTTACTCGGTTACGAAATACTCGTACTCATACGTCTATAATAGGTATTTTTTATCATAGGCAGCTTACTTAGTTGATTAGTGTATGAAATATTGACTACTAACGTTTTCCCGCGTCTACATCGGCGTGGTCACCCTCTTCAACCCCCTACTCCTCTTCACCCCGTACACATCTGTCATCAACATCACATCTAATACATTAGCAAAGTGTTGCTTATATCATTGATAACGAAGAACTTTTATCCCCTATTTCACAAAAAAAAAGCGAGTAGAGTTTGAAAAAATAGCCTATGTTTTTCTCAAATTCTATTCTACCTTTGTACCGAGTTTCATTAAAATCGGTGGAGAAGTTTAGGCGTGAAAAGGTAACAGAAAGACAGAGGTACTTTCACATTCGTAATATTAGTATGGATTAAAGTTGGTCAGGATCGAACACACTTGGCTTCTGCAGCCCTGCCAGCTAAATAATTGGTTAACCGTAGTTCGAAAGTTAAGAAGTTTTATGCCACCTGATAGTCTTCGATCGCTTAACTTCCGCCATCTAACTATATCAACCAAAATCAACGACTTTATGTGCATTCTCAACCACGAAAGCACTCCACTTTTGCCACTAACCCTCGTTACACGTTACACGTTAGCACGATGGCCAAGTGCAGATCAGTAGACTTCACGCACCTTCGAGAACTTTATGAGGGACTCCCAGGTGTGCAGGTTTCCTGACAATGTTTTCCTTCACTGAAGAAAGTAATAATTAACATACAATACGTAATCATTGAAGAATGATTTCTTGCTCGAGAGATCGACGTCCGAACCGTTAGCCTATCACTGTTACTCCCTCCAGCCGTCTTCTGTTGCATAACTCCACAATCAAATAGGATCGATACAAACCGCCGGCACAAGAACTAAAACCTACCATATATCAACAAAGAAATAATTCTTCTATATTTTCGTTTTTCTTATTATGAACAAAGATAAATTAACTTGTATCCAATTACAAATTGCCTCTGATTTGTTCTACAAAGACGGCGTAATTGGCCACGGAGGCGGTCTATTCGCAAAACAACAGATATCAAACAAATCGAGTAAAGAACTCGAGGACAAACAAAAGTCAGCAAACATGAAGACGACGTCGCACGTGACCGCCGAGGCATGGGTGGGAAGCGGACGATTTTATGTCACACGACACGACAGCTGTGTTGCGATCTACGAAGTCTATGTTACGATCTACGACGGCTATGTTACGATCTACGACGGCTATGTTAAGATCTACGACGACTATGTTACGATTATTAAGGTAAAGTTTAATTCGTTTTAAGATTACACTTTGAGCAAATATGTCAATGTTAATTTTGATTATAGTTATGTATGTATTTCTTCGTGTCAATATTATAATCAATGTAAACCTTGCTGTAACCTTGTTTTGTGTTTTAAAAGTTGACATTCCAAGAAATCTACAATGTTTTGCGTTCTTCGCAGAAGTGAAAACGCTTAGCTAATTAAACATAAGTATGTTTGCCAAATCGATTAATGAAACATTTTTATAAAGAGACATGATTTTTATTTATAATGATGATGATAAAATAAATCTTGTTTTTTATGTATAATTCTAGAATTATGATAAGATTTTGATCGAGGGCGACAATAGTGGTATACAGTGAAGTATCGGTCTTTCGCAGGATTTTTATTCTTTAATTCGCGACGTATCTGCACAGATATAAGTCCCTTTATCTCTCAATATTTAATGCGGCAAATTTCTCGTAACTTCGATACACCAAATCTTTCATTTACACCTTTTCCATTTTCGAGGAAGTACGTCGTGGGTATATAAAATTGCTTAGCGGAAAAATACACGTTACGTAATTTTAATAAACGCAATAATCACAATTTCTTTATTTAATTTCTTAATGTTTCTAAGTTTCGTAATGGTATAACAGATTTCATTAGCAACTTAAAAATCGCAGGTGTCTTACATTTCCCCAGCAGTAAGTCCACAGACGCTTGAATTGTGATTTAATTAGATGCTAATATGATCGGAAACTTCGCTGATAAACGCACACAAACTTTTAACGCGACTCCCCGGTAGAATACATAGCTTTAACATAATTAATTTTAGATCTTGCGGCAGTTTTAAAATGAGCTGTAAGTATCTGAAATCACACAAATTAAAATGAGTTTCTTGAATATTGTAATTACAAAACAAATTATCACTCAGGAATAAAAGCAATTTATTGTTTGCTTTAATCAAACACGATCTAAATTCTATTATCCTCAACGCGATAAAATACTGATTCAAAACTACTCAGATATTAAACGGAACAAAGAGATGTCATAAAACGGAACGGAGGTATAAAATAAAAATAGGGCCAGGCTAGCATAAGCTCGTATAGATTCAATTTACCCTTGATCAAAGACAGAAACAGAAAGTTGGAGCGAAATATCTTTATAAAAGTATCAGTTTCGAGGTAACTACGTTTTGGTCGGAAAATAAAATTATAGAGTACCTTTTTGCTGAAGGAGAGCGTAACACACGAAGGCTGTGGACCGCATACTAAGTGTATGGAAGCTGCAAACCCTCAGGTATCGATTTCTCCGATGCTGTACCACAAAGATGCTGTCTTTGAAATGCGACGAGCTATCTAGAGTATCGGGTGGCACTGATTACATACTCGAACGTCTGTCTGTGGCCTGAACAGAATACTGTATTAAATGATGTTTTTCCTCGCCACATTTTATACACGCTTTATGGGACTGTTCGAAATGTTGGGTTGAAATATTGAATTTTCAGAAGTAATGATTGTGAAACTTTTTCCTTGTTTTCTAATAGGATTTTGCTTATGGGGAACAATAACTCTGGTTTTTAATCCTTCCACTGTGATTCTTCCTTGTTTCGTAATATGGTTTATTTATGGGTAACTCTTAATTTATTTATAATTCAATTTTATTTTAAAGTAAATACCACTATCTTAGATTTGAATGTGTACCACTTAAGGATGGGTGACGAGAAGAAGATTGAGAAAGAAGATGACGAACGAAAGAGAAAACGAAACGAGAACGAACGAGAAAAAGAGAAAACGAACGATGAACGAAAGAGGAAGGCGGAGGAAGAAGACAACTGACTCTCCAACACAACCACTAAAGCACATATAAAATACTTCTCTTACTAAACACGAGACCAACATGCCAGTATTGTCCATGGACGGCATTAATCACTTACCATCAGGTATGTGTGTCTACTCGTTTGTCTGCCTCAGAAATAAAAAAAAATACTTTAACGGCCACAGTCCGTCCCATTTTCAGCACCCTGCCTACATTAGTATATTCTCAAAATACCCATCCTATCTTCATAAAAAGAATACAATTCCTTCCGTACATCCTTAAAACAAATCCATATACCTAAAACAACATAAAAATACGAGATCGGTATTAAAACGTTGGAATCGGCCTTAAGTCCTGCCGTACCTGATTGAGTGGGACGAGGGTAGTAAAAGAGCAAAGGTAAATCCGTCTGACCAAATACCACTTAAGTATGTCCACTTAACGTTGAGAGTAGGAATGAAAGCATCGATAGAGACCCACCAAGATAAATAAGTGGGTTTATTTTAGGCTTTGCTTAGACAGTTAATATAAGGAAAAAATATGTGCTCTATAATACAAGGTCGCGTTTATTGAATTTAATCGACTTTGTTTTGATCCTATATGAAAAACGAACACTTTTGATTTCTTGCCTTAATTTGTGGCAGTTGAATATCTGTTCTCGGTTACTATCTGTGATTTGTCATTAATCTTAGCTATGGCACGTCGTGGATACAGGGAATCCTAGCACGGTATATACATACCTAATAAGGGCTATATTAAAGGCTTAATAAGCTGATTTGACAAATATGTAAATAAATAAATATCTTTGGACAATTCACACACGGCCAACTGACCCCAAACTAAGTTAGCTTGTATTATGGTAATCAGGAAACTGATAAA
>DWJZ01002341.1:0-19773 GCA_018249125.1 Asbolis capucinus
AGTAGGCCATGGCCATGGCCACGGCCATTAATGGTTTGAAGCCAGGTATATACTGAAATCTTGTAAGCTAAATTAGACCCACTTCCTGTGACACAAAGCCGAATTTTTTTAAAAAGTTATGATGACAAAGCTGTTTTATGGTGCATGTGCTGATGCTACATTCCAGATTGTTTGCAGAAAAGAGAACTCCTCACCAGTTCATGATATAATTATGAATTTTTGTGTTTCTATATATTAGGGTTCTATAATTTAGGCTTGTATTTTTAAAGAATTTAATTAAGCTTCTTTAATTTTTACTTGTTATAATGTGATGTCAATATTATAGGTGATATTTCTGGGGGCGAGCAGGCAGTACGACGTGCGAGTGAATTAGGTGGCCCTGACTGTGCTACAAGTGAACGCCGCGCGCTGGAGTCGTTGCGCAGACTCCATGAGGATGCTCAGAAAGCTATGGACAGTGGCGACTACCGCAGAGTTGTCTTCTGTATGGACCGCTGCCTTGATTACAGCCCTTCAAGTTCTAAGTTTGTAAAACTTTTTTTTATATCAATGTAGTTTATTATTACACAGCCAAATTAATTTTATTTATGTATTGTATTGTTTTGTTGAATCAGTGAATACATTCAGTGTGTTGTGTAAAAATTTATTATTTTGTATTGTATCAGGGTGTCACCGATTGTCACTATTATTGATAATATTATTTTTTGTATGATTTTTTTATTATTATCTTTATATTTAAGAATTAATTCTTTTGTATTTTGCATGGTTTTAGAGAAATATTTATAATATTTACATCAGCCGATAAACAGCTCTTGAAATGAATACTGACTTTAATTATCTTATTTCAGAGCTAAACTGATCAAAGCAGAGTGCTTAGCGATGCTTGGGCGTTGTCAGGAGGCTCAAGAGATTGCTAATGATTGTTTGAGATTTGATGATTTTGATACGGAGGCAATTTATGTGAGAGGACTGTGTTTTTATTTTGAGGTTTGTCATTTTTCATTCTTGTACAATGATTTTTATAGGTCATCACAAAAATCAATAAATTGTGTTAGTTCACCACAACAGCACATGGCTGGACAGATTTTCGTAATATTAGACGCCCAAAATAGCGCCTGAATAGGTCAACTATAATAAATCATTTGAAAAATGTTATAAATTCAGATTTATCTGATGGATTAAGGACTGCCTAAAATCAATTTAATAACATATTTGTAATATTATTTCTGAGGCAGTACAAAGTTCACATATACTGATTCTTTTATAATAAAGACACTTACAATTACAGGATAAAGATGAACATGCATTCAAACATTTCCAACAAGTTTTGAGACTAGCACCTGATCACAAGAGAGCGATGGAAGTTTACAAAAAAGCAAAGGCTTTGAAACAAAAGAAAGAAGAAGGTAAGTGTAAGCTCGTGTCGTATTCATTCATCTCCACCAATGCAAACTCTCCATTCATCATGTTAAGGGTCCATGCCAACACACTTTTTAGAATTTTAAGAGGCATTAGTTATTGATGGCATCTTTGCCCATATGGTATGTTGAAAATAAGAAATCTATATGTTATTACAGACTATAATCAAGCCCTGTGCTAAATTTTATTCTGATTCGTTCAGTAATTTTTGAACGAAGAAGTTATAAATATCATCAATCATCGCAATCTTTCGCATTTATAATATTGGTAGGAAAATTATTAGATTTTCTGGTGATGTTATTTTTACCAAAGCAAGTGATAGTTAATTTCTAATACACAAATAACATTGAAAATGAGAGGGTGTGTGGATACCAACTAAAGTCCTCATATAAACTGCTATACTTATTGTAAATTCGCTCTTTTTTTTCCATATATAAACTTGCTTATTTGCAAATTTTGTATCAAAAGAATTTCATGTGGAATTTGCAGCAAGTATAGACTTTCATTGCTTACTTATTTTATTTCTCTTTTATTTACAGGCAATGAAGCATTCAAAATGGGCAGATGGCAACAAGCATTGAACTTGTACAACGAAGCTCTAACAATTGACAAAAATAACAAAACCGTTAATGCCAAATTGTATTTTAATAAAGCCACAGTGTGTTCAAAACTGAATCAAACCAAGGAAGCAGTTGAAGCCTGTACTGCTGCTCTGGAATTAGACGAGAATTACATCAAAGCCCTCCTTCGCCGTGCCAAGTGCTACACTGAGCTTGGGGAATATGAAGAAGCAGTGAAGGACTATGAAAGACTGTACAAAATTGATAAAAGCAAGGAAAACAAACAACTGCTTCATGAGGCTAAAATAGCTCTTAAGAAGTTCAAGCGCAAAGATTATTACAAAATCCTTGGAGTTGATAAGTCTGCGTCTGAAGAAGACATAAAAAAAGCTTATAGGTACGAGTTTCGTTTTATAAAATTAGCCTACAAATGAGCAAAAAAAAAGCGTTAAGCAGTCATCGTCTTTTAATTTTGGCTAGATTACTCTTTCATAATAATTGGGATACTTATAATCGTTACAAGTACTATGGAATGTAAATTGATATAAATATTTATTTGTAGTCTGCAGGAAACCAAAATTTATATATGTAATTAGATAACAACTTCTGTGATAGTACCCTATTTTCATATTTAGATATTGGTACAGTAAAATTTTATTAGTTTGATGTATAATGAAACAAAAAGCTTATAATTAGCAGTAAATTATAACTTATGGATCTAATACTAGCAGACATAGCTCCTTTCTCTTTAGAAAGTAATATGTTTCAAGTATAAGAAAACATCCATCATCAACTATGTAACCCATGACCTGCATCTTATGCCAAAATATTGGACTAATCGAACTTATATTGACGCTCTCATCTTTAGAAAACGTATACATCACATTGTCTAGCTTCTATTACCCACAAGGTAACTGTTAACATTTTTGAGATTAGTCACAAAAGTTAGAGACAGACAAAAATACTAAATAAATAAATACTCAAAAGTAATAGTTGTAATTTAAGATTTGGCCAAAATCTGATCGGCTAATCATGCTGCACCTCTTATTTAAAAACCTTGCCTATATGTTGAGGTACAGTACCATTATTTAAAATTAAAACACAAAACTGAGAAAGTAAGACAACAATATATATTGACATATTTGTAAAAGAAAGTTTTATTTGTCACCAAAACGACTTGAGGTGATTGAATATCACTAGGTGCTTGAATTTTATCAGTGGGTAGATTCTAAATACCTATTTAACTTGTATGATAAACATCAAGGTAGGAATAGCTGAAATCAGATATCAAAAAAATGTCAACCATCATATATTGTATCTATAGTAATATTCTAAAGAGGAAAGATTTTATTGTTTGTTTGAAGAGAATAGGCTCCGAAACCACTTGGTCGGTTTGAAAAATTCTTTCAGCAATGCAATAAAAATTATTACAAATTAATTATTATCCAGTGGAAGGGGGTGTCTTATTAGCTGATTTAATAAATATATATATTGTTGATCTTAAATGCAATGTGGCGTTCTCTACAGACTTAAAAAATTAGGTGTTAAAATATATACGTATATATTGTTAACCCTAAAAAAACTTTCAAATTAAAAAAGATATTTTTAGTGGTTATTTCTCGGTGTTGGATTTTGTTTTTTTTTAATTATTGACAAATTTATTGTCAATTGTATTTCAGGAAGCGCGCACTGGTGCACCATCCGGATAGGCACGCGGGCGCGCCGGATAGCGAGCGGCGCGATCAGGAGCGACGGTTTAAGGAAGTCGGCGAAGCGTACGGCGTACTCAGCGATCCGAAGAAGAGGGCGCGCTATGACCACGGACAGGACCTTGATGATGACGGCTCCGGGATGACTGGTAAGAAACTAATCTACACTTTAATTTCAACTGTAAATCAATGATATATGGTTGATTAGTAATGGACATTGCAAATTAAATGTGTATCAAATATATGGCAGTGTGTGAAGTGAATTATTTTTAAATTTAATCTCGTAATGTTATACTAAAGAAAATATTCTCAGATCTATATTCCAACATTCTATCTCTCCGTTTATGTCGTATCTCTGTTTAAATTTTTATGAAACTCCTGCTTCCTCGTAATTAAGAGTTAGGTTAAGGTTAAAAAAAGATCCTAAGTTGTTATACTCTAAGCTAGATTTTTCACTTGTTGAGCCTACCTATCCAAAGTAAGTTGTGAATTAATTACATAATGACTTGATGTTTTTTTTTATTTCCAGAAACAAATATTTAATTTCTAGAGGGGAGTACATGATCCTAACAAAAATGATCTTTAAAATTTTGTTAATGATTCCTTTAATAATAAAAAATACAGAAAAGATTCATTTTTGCTATAAATATACATATTTTTACATCACTATGTATTTTTCTTTTCAGATATCGATCCGAATGTCGTATTCCAAACTTTCTTCAATCGTGGAGGAGGACAATTTGATTTCCACTCTGGTGGAGGATTCCCTGGGTCAGCGTTCAATTTCCAATTTGGATAAGTGTCTGCTAATTTTAATTAAATTTAGACTTGTACTTTAAAAATTCAAAAAAGTGTAAAATGTCTGAATATTTCATTCCATATGGGACAGTTTGTCGTCGCTAGTTTAATAAAAAAAACTGTTAAAATTACTAGCTATCTTCTAATATACTTACAGAAGTAGATATATGCCAAATAACCAATATATAGAACCAAATAATAAGTATACAATATTAGAATATCCTCATTTTGGTCTGTGTTGCTGTTAGTTGGTATGTTACAAGACAAATAAACTAATCATTAGGTGATAAACAAATAATTTCCTTTACGTAAAAAAGTTGAAAATATTGTCTATTACATAATTAGAAATGACTGATTTGGTTAAGTGATTTTCCTTTATCTGTGAACATGTTGTTTAAGAACAAAAATACAGAACAATCCAGAAACCATATGTGTTTGAAAATACAAGGCTGAAGTTTTGTCCAAAAATTGTCGTTTCCTCGTCAACCTGTAACTTCCTGTCAGCCTAAAGTATCTATATAAAAATGTTTTGCCCATTTTTCGGTAATATTTGATTAATGGGATATAGTCAAAATGAAGGAATGTGTTAATGAAATACAAATTAATAGTTTAAGAATTCTCTAGATTATATCGATCGGGCACATGGTTGACGACTTGATGCGTAGCAACGCGCGCCTTATACTCATTGCACTTAGCCAAAAAAAATATCGTGTAGTGGGGATAATCAAGTGTTATACCTACAATACTAACAATAAACACACATGACAAATGTTTGATAGTTGAACTATAAATTATCTATCCTATTATTGTATACAAAAAAACGCTACTTACATAAAATATATGACCTTATCAATTAACTTACAATATTTTTATTTGAATGTTTGTATATAAGTTTATTACGGGTCAAAACTTGCAATCTTAATTAGGCCCACTTTCTCTCACATCACTTAGCTCAAAGTTTGCATACTGCTATAGTTCCGATGACAATGCATTGTTATGATAAGCATTACCTGACACTACGTTCAGGATTGGATTCAGACAAGGGAACTCAAAGGCTAACAATACAGTAATGAAACTTTGTGTTTCTTTGTATTAGGCCCGTAATATTAAAGCTTACAGTTTAAAATATTTTAATAAATCTTGTTAAACGTTGGTATAGCACAAGACATCATTATTTATATTAATTTGACAATTACGAATATGACGTTCATTCATTGACTAATCCCTTGTTCATAAAACCCACCTCAATTCGATGGGCTTTCTGTCATTTCAGTACTATTCGCTTATGCCCGTTCTGGATTGTTCAGTATTCTGAGTTTAAAAAATGGAATCGGTAATGTACCTGCTATTTTCTGTATTTTAAAGTTAATTTTAATGATACTCTTAAAAAAATATAGGAAAAGAATGCTAAGTGTCACTTCAATTTGGGAATGTAAACAATTTTGTATAGCTATTAAAATTAAATGATGAAGATAATACATTTTATAATAGCTTAAATTAATTCTGGTTAGAAATTTTAGTCTAGATTTCCCATGAACCATGTCTACATAATAATATAATTCTAATTTGAAAATAGACTTAGTTGCGTGGTTTAATTTCATTAATACTACAAATACTTGAATAAATCAGTAAATTGCAACCCGCTCCTTTTATTTTTATTACCTTTAATAATCAATAATTACACACAAACCCCGCACTAGAATTATCTGTGCCGTGGAGGGAATGAGCAATACATTACACCCATAATCCGAAAACAAATATTAATTTGCCATAAATTTCGATCAATACAACTACATGTCAGCGAAAAAATATGACTCGACACATTAGCTCAATTGAAATGTGGGCTGGTGTGTGGTTTAGTTCGTTTCAAATGGCCAACGTAAAAACGTTCCTCAGGCCGCAAGCCCTATTAAAATTATTACGACCAACTAGGTACAATTAAGTAAAATGTAGAATGTTTTTTAAACTCTTTCTCAGGTCATTGGTAATTCAACGAAGGTGTTATAAGATTCATGCGGGACAGTATTTTGTGTTAAATATCTATCCCATCAAAAAAAAGGTAAAATGAAAGCCGCGTCCAAAGTTGGTAATGCTTCGTCCTCGACTTCACCGATCCAAAGAATCGAAATCGATACAAGTTCTGTGTTCATGATTTTACTTGAATTTTATTTAAAAGATTACGAGTTGTGAGGGGGTCAAAAGTCGCTAGAGTTAGTTCCTGTAAATATACACTTAGCGCGTGTTTGTATACACTTAGCTGAAACGCGGCCTCGTTCCCAGATGGGAAGCGACATCTAGTGTTTTCTTGATCGAAGGAATAGGAATACAAAGAGGTCTCTATTGGAAATTATTTATTGAACAACCACCAGACGTATATTTTAAAATTATCGAAAACTACATACAAGAATATAAAAATAAAAGTACGTATATTATATCAAAAAATAGTTTCCAAATATAAGTGCATAAGATGCACAAATCTATTTCGCTTCAGCGGTTTCATCTTTCGGATTATTTTTTTTAAAGTTCATAGCTTTGTCGCCAGGAGGTCTTTTGTTGGGTGTCTTACTGCCTACACCTTCAAATCTGTAATATATAAAATTGGCGGCTTATTCAAGTAAAAGGATGGTAGCCACCTGGAAGGTAGCCTTCATAAAAAGACAATAATTCTTCCGCAGCCCTAAAACCGAGCAGCTAACTACTGTATGACTTTTACGATATCCTGGTAGGAAAGCATGGGATTGGAGTTTGGATTCTAAGCCACCCCTATACAGCAGTTTGTTGGATGTAATTGACCCCGCTTCATCGAACTACCGCTTCCCATCATCCTGTCTAACAAAGTTATTAGTGAAGGCTGCGATGATCACTTAACATGGAGTGACCTGTCAGCTCGTGATTCAAATACGTTGTAAAAAACGACTCCTATCATGGGTGTTCATACATAATAGCACTAAAAATTACTTTTTCATCTTAAACGGCTTCTTTTTCTCTTGTTTCGGTGGTTGATGTATAGTTTTGAACGTCAAGACGTAACGTTTCACAATATCAACGTTAACCGTAATGTTTTCTGGATACATCCTCTTATTCCATAATTCCCTTTCTTCTACCCATTTTCTTTGATATTCATAAGACAGTAACCATTGAATCCGTGCTTTACCTTCCTGAAAATAATCTTTATTTTCAGCTAATTAATCCAAAATCTAAATATAGCACGTGGGCGGGCAAATTGCTACGAAACAGTTGTTTACACATTGTCAAGCTAGTTTTTGCCGCCCTTATTTCTATAGTTATAACACATGATCGGCTTAGCAGTTACGGCTCCTCATCACTGGATCAAGAAGCCAGTTAGTAAATATTTTGTTTTTTTATTGGTTAAATTTAATAAAATAAGGGCGTAATTCTACAGAGTATATAATAAGAATTACACCTTTATTGTTTTCCGCATAAGCTGGTAAGCCTTTATAATGGTACTCTCAAGATTTACGCCTTGTTTTCCGTCGTCGAAATTTGCAATTGGCTGTCTCGGCCGGGACCTTTCACTGCTGTGTATGTTGGTATACACTATTAGCTACATAGTATCTAAATGAAGATTCGATTTTATGAATGACTAGAAATTCCCCTCGCTTCACTCCGGAGGTTATCCTGTGGTTTCAGAGTTGCCATACAAATTTTAACCTTTCATCCCACGGTAAAAAGGAGTTTTCTGGGATAAAAAGTATCCTATAATCATTGTCCCTACATAAGCTAAAAACATGCTAGAATCTTAATTTGTCCGCTACTTTCGGCGTTGCCAAACTAATTTATCCTGCAGAAACAAAGCCATTTCCTGATATAAAACGTATCCTATAATTATTCTCGGGTTTTGAATTTCGATTATGCCAAGTTCCATCTAAGTCTGTCCAGTGGTTTTTGCGTGAAGCTCCAACAGACAGATAATGAATCCAAAAAAAAATGTTTAGTCTCTTTATCGATAACAAAGCCTCCCTGCATCAAAATTTCCAAAAAATAAATAGTGAACAGAATTTACTCTAGTTTTATTATTAGTGTAGATTACTTGGATTAAATTATACTTCCTATTCATTTATTAGCTGTCTAAGATTTATTAGTAGAAAATTATGTGGTGTTTAAATATTTAAAACAAAATACAATTTTCAGAAATAAAATATGTTACCATAAATTTCCATGGCTGGGGGTTGTATTTAGGAAAGTCGGAGGATATAATATTGTGTACTGGTCTACATTGAGTAGCTTTTTCCCATTTAATGCCGCCCATTCGACCCATTTATCTTATACATGTAGAAACTTAAAAACACATGTTCATGTTTAAATTAATTTATAATATTGAATTTACTCAGATACTGACAAACATGACATTAAAATTTGGAAAAGGAATACACACGCAGGGCTAGTGATTGATAGATACAGATAACATAGAAATGATGTGTTTTACTGATTACCTAGTCATATTAATCACTTTTATTTATTTACAACTATTGTACACCACACACAAAAAACAAACAAAAATAGTTTAAAATAACTTTTTAAAGTCTCTTACTTAATAATAATGATATCATTGGACAACTCACACACGGCCATTTGACCCCAAAGCATTAGCTTGTACTGTGGTGATCAGACAACTGTTAAACATACATATGTATATATTTTTAAGCATGTACATTGATAGAACCAGAAACCAGAACAAACATTCCCGCTCATCACAGAAAAGTTTGACCTGGGTGGGAATCGAATCCGACCTTCGGTGTAGCAGTCAGGTTCACTAACAACTAGACCAACTGGTGTGTCAGAAAATTTGATTAAAGTTGCTTGTCAATAATATAAAATTTATACTACCTTGGCCACCATTCAAAAAGAATTTTCGACATACAAACTTGAGAAATTTAAATGATAACCACACTAATCTAAAAGTATCTCAATAAATAAAATAAATTTGAAACTAACCAATCTAAGACATTTGAAGAAACTATGAGTCTCAATAAGCAATACAATTTTAAACATATTTGGAACTTCAATCTGCATCTTTCAGCACACTCAAAAACTGATCTACTTTGAATGCTGTTTTCTTCTGATTTAATAAGCTAAGCTTATTAATATTTAAATGTCTGTTAAATTGATCAATAATATATATATATACATATTCAAGACAATGTCACAGTAGGCCAGGTTTCACTCTCCTCTAGGTCCAGAAGTCAACACAAATGAAACAACAAAATGGATTTTGTTTTTTTTATTGGTATCAAAGCAAGTAAGATTTTTCACCGTTCCTTACATATGAGTACCTGAAAAAGAAATGCATATATTAATTAATGTTATTAAGACCCAGATCACACAAATAAATTTCTATAACACTATACTGCCTTTTTCTTATGTTTTTATAAATTGTAAATAATACATAATTTGTGTAAACAACTAATAAAAACATAACTTAGCAGGTATTAAGTATTACTTTGACCAGCCATTTGTTTACTAGTTGAGATGAGAAAAACAGAACTATATATCATACTGTGATATATTATGTACAAAATCTACTGTTAGCCTTCATAAGTCCTTTTGATCACAATAAAATGGATCAGAGGGTGGAGCAAGCTATATTATATTATTTTCCCCTTTTTTTCTTTGCACTAAACTCATTGTGAGTTAGTGACTGCCTAAAAGGGTTGATATTCATTCCTCTACATTTAATAGTCGTTTAGGCTTCATTACTTCTTAATGTAAGATGTAAGTGTGTCCGAGACTATTATTTGGAGATGTGGGTATGGGATATAAGTCCAACGGGAACTGCAAGCAACCATTGCTACTCTATTGTGACCGGAAAGTATATTCCGGTCCGAGACTACATTCCTTTAGCTACTTTAATATTCAAAATGATATGATAAAAATGCAACTATACACCTATAGATATTTTATTTTATCAACAGAAATGTTTTCAGGTCTAGACTTAGGTCTAGTCTTCTTCTGTTGATTACTCAACAGAATGTCACTTTTCCTATTTCTATATGCACAACACTCTACTTATTGTTTTCAAAAAAGTCAATGTGTTCAATCATATATTCATTAACTTGTGACTGAACTAATAATAAAAATAACAATTTGTTAGTCTTTATTTGAATACATATGTCAATCTATTTATAGCTGTGAAGGAAATCTAAACATTTTGTATAATACCTAAATAAGTAAATGTTATTTGTTTTGTTATGGAAACTATTCCATATTTAGGCCAACACTGATTGACATATCAACACATGGCAAATATATGCGTATCTACTTCTTAAAGTCAACACTGAAAAAAAATTGTCTAAGTCAACTACAATTTAAACGTAGAGACTTTTGTTAAATTAGCACGCTTTATCACATTGAATACATCGCTGCATCAGGCGGGATTTCCGTCAATCTCAAGCACTAATTAATTGAAATTAAACATATATATATATATATATATGATTTCGAACCCTAATACAAGTTAATAATAATGATAATCTTGCTTGAATTATGGGAAGGGATATGAATGGTTGATTTATGTTATTTTGCCTGCTAACAATCAAGTGTTAGGAGTAATTATTTTGTATAGGTAGCTTTGAGGTTAACTTCTACCGCCTTCACGTTTCTAAAAGTCAACGAGGTAAACCGTGTGAGAAAACTTACGCAGAAATTAAAAAGAGATGATCTAATGTTTCTAGCGATAAGACCTAGCACATTGAAGAATGCAATACTGACAAATATTTAATAATCTGATGTATCAATTAAAAACAACTTATATGAAATATAGTCATAATGAAAGATTGACAAATCAATAACTTACCAATTATTTAGACCTCGCACGCATCTTCCTACGTTTTCGCTTTAGCCTTCGCATACGCTTCTTGCGCCACTGTAACAAAAGTTAAAAACCATCAGCACCCATCTTGGCACATTATATACCCACGATGACGATACCATATTTAATAAAATACAGATAGAAAACAAAAAATACCTTAGCTCTCATGGTATTTAAAGTGAATTCTCGAACGCGTTTAGATTTCAATCACTGTACACTTTGTGATTACAATAATTCTGGAGGATGTAAATGCGGTCCGCTACACAAGCAGACACGGCCTATACAAGAAAGAAGGAAGTAAAGACCGAACGGATTGAACAAGCAAGAATGGATAATTTGACATTGACACTTATGTGACAAGACGCTGACTTGATAATTATTAATAAAATCATTCAAACTGTGATGTTTATATTTTCTTTCAGTCATTAGAGCTCGCTAGGAAAGCATAAGGTCCTAGTTAATAAGTATGATTATAATTTCGTGAAAGTATTTTAATAGGTTGTTAAATTATGATTGTAATAAAATCCAAGTTGGATGCATTCAAGAAAAGTTCCATCACGCTGTACAATATTTAAATAGTTAATAAGTATGTTTATAATTTCGTGAAAGTATTTTTAATAGGTTGTGAAATTATGATTGAACTAAATTCCAAGTTGGATGTATTCACGAAAAGTTCCTATGATGGAACTGTACAATATTTATGCTGACAAAGTATATTTGCAGCGTATCCTAGACAAACGGCTTTCCTGTTATAATTCAAGCATTTGTCTTAAGGCCCTGGTTGGGAGGCAACTCTTAACATTTAGAAGACAGTGGGCATTGACATAATTCAGAATGTTCAGGACTGGTTAGAGTAGGGAAAATTATGGAAGGCCTATGTCCAACAGTGGGTTTCACCAATCTGCAATAGAACGTTGCGTTTGGTATAGTCCTTCTCAGTCATTGTAAGATCTTCGTAGTGGGCCATTATTGGGTTTAGTACTAGAAACTACTCTGGCTTCGCTTCGAAAGAACCAGTTACCAAAAAAAGAAGTTTTTGTGACATAACTGTAAATAAATAACTGTAAATAGACATAGATATCGCGGACTCCTCTATAAAACTATCAATTTGTTCATAATTGCCATACTAATTATAATCTATTATCCTACGGGAACAAAGCAGTTTTCTCGGAAAAAAAAGTATCCGTTGTCCTTACATAAGCTACAAACGTGCAAAATTTCATCGAAATTGGTCCATTGGTTTCAAAAGTGCCATACAATTTAAACCTGTTCTCCTGCGAGAAAAAAGCTATTTACTGGGATAAAACCTATCCTATAACTATTCTCGGGTTGTAAACTTCGATTTTGATCATTTTTATTTTAATCTGACCAGTGGTATTTGCGTGAAACTCGAATAGACAAACAAAATCAGAAACACAAATAGACAATAAAAAAAAATATTTTGATTTCTATATCATTAACAAAGCCACCCTGCATGAAAATTAAAAATATATATTTAATATAGTTAATTGACCCTGTAACAGTTTTATTATGAGTATAGATGACGCGAGCGAAACCGCGGGTAGAAAGTAGTTGTAAATAATTTAAGTGTAAAAAATGACGTATGTTTTTTAGTATATTTTACACACTTTGGGTAACAATATTAAAGTTTTCACATGGATCCCTTAGATTTTTGAAAATTTTCTGTAATCTGCAAGTGGAACGAATCTATTTGTTACATCTATTGCTATTGGTGCACTATAACGGATGTAGGACTTAAAACAGGTCAATTTGCACTACAGAGATATAGAGGACGTAGACACACTAATATCAAGAAAAAAGTTTTGTGTTCGTTATGGATAAATGTAAAAATTACCGGATGTATTCGATCGATAGAAAAAATCACATGTGTACAAAGGAATCAATAACAAATGAAATTTATAAATGTAGTGTACAATTGAAATGACAGACATTTTTTTTCATTCATTTTAGGAATTCTGGCTCGTTCAAGATAGTCAATATCTTGTAAGTCTACCATACTCATGTTGCACTCTGTTGAATAACGCATTGCGTTATTCGTTAATTTGGTCTGTTTTTATCAAATGAAAATAAACATGTTTGAATCAAATATTAATATTCATAGACTAGTTTATATACTTAGGCTGAAATAATAGCTTCCAAGGCACCATGGTTACATTGACAGTTTTGACAACAGAAGAAAACAAAAGCTCCCGCCAAAACCTATCAGATGGTCGGTCAACTTATTTTCGTTTTGATAAAAACTTCGTTCACTGGGATATTATAAAAGCAGTTTGACTAGGATAATCTAGGAATGGTAAGTAGGAATTCTGTTTATAGGTTTAGTTCTGATAGCTCGGTGTAGTTTCATTCATAATCTTTAAATACTCAACTTTAACTCACATCTTTGAAACAAAATATCACACGAAGTACAATTGGTACAGCCAGGGATACCAACCTATAGACAATAGATTGTGTTATGTCGTTTTTGCGTTTTGTGAGGTGCTGTCGTATGTTTCGCGGTTTTTATTTATTGATTACATGTGTATGTACAAAGCTAAAATATAATGCGTCGATAATTGTTTAAAGATCAAGTGTTTATTCAATGATCCCAATTGTTAGTATACGGTGACAGTTCGTTGTATACATTTTTGATGACGCTGGGTATGCCGTTGTGAAAATGGTTACTTCCAATAAACAGCCTGATAAAAAAATCGTGAAAATGGCTGAGCAAAATAACGGTGTCGTCGTCCCTCAAAGAACATTGCTTGGTGAAGTTAACGAACATATAACGTGTCCATTGTGTAGAGGCTACTACATAGACGCCACAACTATTGTCGAATGTTTGCACTCATTTTGTAGAAGTTGTATTATTAAACATTTACAAGTGAAGAGTTACTGCCCAGTCTGCGAGATGATGATAAATTCCGCAAAACCGAATATAAAGTTAGACAAGGCTCTACAAGATATTGTATACAAACTCGTGCCAGGTCTATTTCAAAGAGAAATGGAACGTCGACAACAATTCTACTCATCGAGACCTGGGCCCGCAGCTTCGGCGACACCTGAGCAGAGAGGTGAAGACACAGAAAGAATCATTTTTAGCCCAGAAGACGTCATCTCTTTTTCACTTGAATATGCTGATGTCACTGATGCTGACAGTATATCTAGTAAGTCTTCTGACAGTAATGAATGTCAAACACAGCCAGCTGGGTCTAGAAGATACCTCCAGTGTCCTGCAGTTGTAAACATCAGTCATCTCAAAAAATTTCTTAGTATGAAATTTGACATTGATAGTACTCAGTTTGCTATTGACATATTATATAAAAGAGTACCTTTACCAGACTATCATACTTTAATGGATATTGCATATATATATAATTGGAAAAGAAATGAACCAATGAGATTTTTTTACCAGATCATTGACTATGTTGCTATTCGAAATAGATTATTTGATATTAACAGGAAGGGTTCTCATTTTCCTGACAGAAAATCAAGTCCTGCATCTACAGAAGACAATAATGCCAATAGTCCTGTGCCTAATTTAAATGATCAAGGCTCTGAGGCATCATCCAGAACAGATAGTCCTATGCCTGATGAAAACACTGTAGGAAAATCAAATAGTGGATCGCATCAGAAATTAGAATTGCCTAATCAACAACTAAAAGATGGTAGTGATGATAATCAAAACAAAACTCCCAATCCATCTGAATCCAAAAATACTGATGATGAAGATGAAAAATCACAGTTTCTAATTTCAATTGAATTAACAGCTAAAAATAATGCTAATAAATGTTCACCCACCAAAACAACTCAAGATAGTGTTAGTACAAGCACTGATAATGCTGTGAAAGTTCAAAGTGGTTTATCTAAAAATGATGATACATTAAAACGAAAACAACATATTCCCACAAGTACTCCAGAAATGAAAAAGTTAAAAATTGAGCTGGAAAAAGCTAAACTCCCTTACATACCAAAACCTACATTGGAAACTAATCCCACAAAGCCAGTTGAAAAGCCTAATGAGGTTCCTGAAAAATCGAAGAATATTGATGATAGCACTAATTTAAATAGCCAGCCCTCTGTAGAAAATAATATGTCTACATCTATGCCTCCTCCATCAAAAGATGTCAAACAACAATCATCTACTGTAAAACAGCCACCTCCAGATAGCCCTGTCTTGAAAAGAACAACTCAAGACACAAATACTGCTTCACCAAAACGAAAACCCAATGAACCAATAGTACAAACTTCATCCGCCCCTCAGAAAACAGTATCTCCACTTAAACTCCAAATACCAAAACCAGAAACTCCAACGACAAACTCAAAGCCTGGAGAAACATCTAAACCTGTTGCAAAAAAAATGCCAGACCTAAGACCAAGCATACCTTCTCCACAAACAGCTCATAAACAAAGTTCAACAGTTGGAAAATTGAGAATGGATCTTTTAGCAAATAACTGTGATCCTACTATAGACCGTAGCAAAATATTGTCCCAAGTGAAAACATCTCTTTCTGCGCCTGTCACGGGACAGACTTCTGGTGATCCCCTAAAATCTTTGTTTGATTCATGCAAAATCAATATACCTCCTTCTTTATCGATTACATTGACAGATCAGAAGACTGAACCAAGAAGTCCTTGTGAACCAGTAAATGTAGATACGAAAAAAGCTATGGTTAACAAGAATCTTTCAGCTGCAAGTAGTGTATCTGCTCACAAAGCACCAAGTCCCCCTGTGCATAATTACATTGAAATATTGAAATTGCCAGACACAGATCCCAAAAAAGCTAAAACTGAAACTGATACAAAGTTTACTGCACCATCTAAAGTTGACAATAATGTGGCTCCATCAAAGCCACCAAATAAAAGCTCTGAGACGTCAACCAAAGGACCAGTTCCAAATTTAAAACCTATTGCTGATACTAAGTTAGGGAAACAAAGTGGTAGCTTTTCTGCTCCAATAACATTTCAGCAAACCTTTGAACAGCAAGTACAATCCATGCAATCGGATAAAAAAGGTAAAATACCAAAAAATAAAGCACAAGTACCTAAATTGGTTCCAGCTACTCCAAAATCTTTTACTGTTGCTAATAAACTTAATATACCTAATACTAAGGTATCACCACCAAATAATATTCCATTAGCAGAACATAAACCCAGTACAGCTCTTGATTTATCTACACCACATAATATTCAGAGCCAACTTGGTCCGCAACAGACCAAGGCTTTTGAAACTATGCAATCCATAGCTAATTTAGCTAAAAAGCAAAGCATACCCAATAAGTTGTTGCCATTAGCAATGTCTCAAGGCAATGTCTTTTCAAATTTACCTCCACGACCCATAAATCCTGCTCCCACTCCTTTAAGAGTACCTTCTACAAGTGGAATGGGTCAGCCAAAAGTTGACAAAGGAAATGTGTCACAAATGCTTCCCATCAGGCAGGAAGCTACTCATAAAAGTAATCTTAAACCTCCAAATAGTTCAAACTCCAACATGCCAGTGGCGAGCTATCCAATGATTCCCCATAATTCCAATCCCTCTCAACCGTCACCTAGATCACAAACACGGTCACCTAGTTCTTCACCAAAGTTAGTGATTGCTGAAGACAAACAGGGTACAAGTGCTTTACCAGATCATAACAATATAAATCAGTCTAATCAAATAACTAGTACACAATTATCAAACATGAATGCTCCTAAAAGTGAGTCTCCAAAGACCGCTCCAGGACCTTCTAAACCAGGACCAAAACCATTAAAGCCAATGATGCCAGTCTCTAAGATGCCAGGAATGCGACAACCGATGCCTTCTATGAAGCCAAACCCCCCAATTGCTAGTCCAGCTGATTATCAACGTCACATACTTTCTGCTCAGCAAGCGATGATTAGGCATCAGATGGATTTACATGGGATGCACTTTCAAAATTCATGGTTCAAAACACATGCACAGCAGCAATATGATTTATTGAAAAACATGTCTAACATGGCTCATCAGGCACAGAATGATTTTAATAAAGAAAAGCAATAGGATTTTTAATATGGAATCACTATTTTGTTGATGTAATAAGTCTATGGTTTTTACTTCGGTTTTGATGTGATTTATTATAATATGATTAATAAATTATCTACCTTTTTTAGGTCATACCTAAATGCATTTTAGCAATGTTTTATTTTGTCAATTCTGTTGAATTTCTTTGTCAACATATTTGTAAGCCTTGTGTATTCAGTTTACTTATAATTTTTAAGCAATCAATTAATATATACATATATGGAACAATTTTTTATTAACATAAACTATGCTTTGACATTTACATTGTGGTAATTTGAAATAGGTATGAAATGTTGCAATAAAGTTTTATACAAGCTATGTACTTCTTTTATTTATCTATCTTGATTACTGCCTATAAAAAGAAGGATTTAAAAATCTAACAAAGATGAGAAATCAGTTCTTTTATATATTTCTTATGGGTATTGCTCATGCATTAATAATTTTTTTATAAGAGCTTACTAATATGATTGTCTCATTGTTTGTCATAAATGATCAGAAATAAATTATTTTATACTAAATGTAGCCGATGGTAAATGTAGGTATTATTTTTAAAATTGTTTCTTATTATTCTTAATTTAAATTTTGAATCACTTATCATACTTTTTTTTTAGATGGCCGAGGTTCAAGCTACAATTCCTTTCAAATCTCGAAAAAGGACATTTTTAAACACAAGTAAAGTTAAGAAGAATAATGAGAACTTGGATTTTAATATTATAGACCCATCAAGAAAATGTCAAGAATTTATAGATGATGGTTAGTAACTATCATTTTTATTATTAATTTAAGAAATATGTACCTACTCTATTCCATCTCATGTGAAAAAAGGACTGTAATGTCTTAGTACTAAGATTTTCTGACCCCTGGTTACGGTATTGTGAAAATCAAGGTCCATAATGTTATGTAACATGTATCATTTATTTATATTCCTTCAGAAAGTCCTGCTGTGAAAGTTCCTAGAAAAAGTGGGATCTTGAAAAATCGTGACTTGGACGTTTTGAAGTAAGTTTCGTAGTATATTTATTATTAATTATTCTGATTTTGCTCATATCCTGCTGCAGGCAGCGTTATGTGCTCTCCAAAGCACGGAAGCGCTCAAAGAATTTTTGCCATTAGCGGTCGCCTAATCTACTTTTCGATTCGCATCACTTAACCGATCACTTATAATAGAGAAAAAACGAACTTTACCACATTATAACTGCAAACCCATTTTATGCCCGAAAGTATGGTAATTTTGTAAGAATAAATTTCTTTCGGTTTTTCTTATTAAATATTTGTTCGTCTTAAGTATTTAACGGTGTTTTTTATCTTATTTCAGAGATATAAACGAGGTGGAGCATGTTAAACCATTGACGAGTCGTGAGACAGAGATCGAGTGGTTGGAGACATTTTTAAAAGACCATCTCGATAAAGACCAATCGGCGTCATTATATATTTCTGGACAACCCGGGACTGGGAAAACTGCTAGTTTATCCTATATTCTACAGACACCGAAGGTAAAAATTAATTGGAGCAGCGTGGTGTAATATGCCTCCAGAGTAAGGAGAGACAATGTGTTGTAGCCGACTATGAAGTCAAAGTAAAATTATATATTTCTTCATAAGTAATAACTCCGAGTGGCCTGTTGTTCTAGTGGTTAGTAAACCTGCCCGCTAAATATTAGGTCGTGGGTCCTATTTCTTGTCTGATGAATGCTCACTGGAGCAGTGTGGTGTGCTTTAGACCGTCTCAGTCTCAGTAAGAAGGTGTTGCTTATCGTTGCTGAATCATTGAATATTAACGGGTTAAAGTCAACAGGCCGACCATAATATATAATACATAATAATATATTAGACTACGCTGGTCATTGAAATCCTAGATGCAATATATTCTACTACCTATAAATTGGTGGCCCCTAGGTATACAGGTGATAATTTTATATATTTTTTTTATTAATCGCTTCCTTTTATAGTAAATAAGGATATGCACTGTACATACATACATAGTACTATGCAAGGTGGTTAATATACAAAATTTCTTAAGCTATACTTGTACCATTTACATAATACAAGTATATCAAATTAAAACTTTGAAAGCTTGTGTTGAAAAGTTTTTTATACGCAGGAGCCATCGAAATTCAATTCAAAATAATGCACCGTGATTGATCTATTTAAAATTACTCTAGCCGTATAGCCTAAGTCCCATGCTGGCCTACCAGTGTGTTGTAAAAGGCGTACAGAAGTAAGATGCTTAGTTTTAGGGCAGAAGGATTATTGTCTTCTTGTGAAGCCCGTCTGGCTGGCTGGTCGTATTCCGTCTGGGTGCTTGAGAGCCAGTTGTCGTCTTTCTCCCCGTCTTTCAGTCATCCTTCTCCGCATTCTTCTGTCACCCGTCCTGAAGTGGAATGTTGTTGGTATATCTGGAGTCAGTTGCTGTCGT
>DWJZ01002342.1:0-19771 GCA_018249125.1 Asbolis capucinus
TGTCTGGGTGTGTAATAGAAATATCTATTTATGTATGTATTTAAAAGTATATATGTATGTTTATCAGTTATCTGATCGCCATAACACAAGCTAACGCTTAGTTTGGGGTCAGATGGCCGTGTGTGAGTTGTCCAAAGATATTATTATTATTATTATCTACTATCAGTTTCGACGTAACAAAAGACAGCATACATACATATTTTTTTGAAAATCAAAACGTGATAGAATAGGAGCTAACAGAATAATCATCATAAGCCTATAATAACACAGCGCTAAGAGATGGTAAAGTCATAGGTCTGAAAGAGTTTGTCTGTTTGTTTACACATTTTGAAAAAAGCCGATTTCCAATGACATCAAAAAGCATACATGAAATGAGAACTTCATCAACGTATAATCAATTAAATACGTATTTATTAAAAAAGCAATTATCAAAATCTAATACCGCACAAAAAATATAACCTCCTCTCTTTACAAGCTTTTATTTAACCTGCTGTCTTTTATTGTACCCCGCAACGTTTACCAATACAGTTATTAATTATGTGGTGTCTCTTCATATATTTAAATATTTTAATAAAGCTAATTTTTAAATCTATTTAAAGAACAAAATAATGTACTTATACGGATGCATCTTTTATTTATGTCGCGTTGTGTTGTTATCTATGTACGTACTATCTACGTGCTGAGAATAAAACAATGAACGATTGAACATCATTACGTTAATCTGTACCCAGTCTCCAGTCTAAATATTTACGTCATGCGTCACAAGCAAATATTTATTAGAGACCCGATTTCTAAGATGTAATAACTATATAGGTATGTTTTAATTATTTATTATGAAATACGTAATTATAAGGAATTTACTGAAAAGCAAATTAATAGGATTTTCCTAATAAATGTCATTAAGATAGTTCAACGTAATTATAATGTATTAAGTGTTTCGTAACAGAAAAACAGGTATCTTTACTAGTTCCGTCTCTTACGTAGAAATGCACCACCTTATACATATAATTTAATATTCTACCTACGTATAATTTTTCTACGGGGTGTCTGTTATTCCTTTCGCATAATTATTAAATATTATTACTATTTTACTATTAAGGAAATTTTCAAAAATAATTTATACTCAGTACTCGGTAACTCAAAGATACCAATATTCCAGCGCTCTAAGTGCCCACAACTCGGGAGCCAGCCTGGTGCGTCGGTTCGTGGAGGTGACGCACGGCAGCCGGGCGGTGTGCCCGCACCCGCGCGCCGCTCCCAACCTGGTCGCAGTGGCACTCGCGGCCATCGACGACCACTACCGCGACAGCTCCTCGCCACACGTCTGCACTGACAGGGAGGAGGATGTTATGTGCTTCGCTGACATCCTTGTGCATATGTAAGTTTATGCTTTTGGAAACGCTCGTAGCTCGACAAAGCTATCAACCTTGATGATAAACATTGAAAAATGGCAAATTTCTTGAGCACTTGAATAATTTAGGAGGCACATAAAATCGGTCCCCTTATAGCAACCGTTAACTCTTGTTGGAGGCCTTCGAGCGACATATATACATACATATAAGGTTGGCCCACTACTGCCTCCCCTATCCACACCAGAGAAGCGGGGCTCAAAATGCTCAGACCCTTCTAGTGATAAAAGACCTCTGCATAGAAGCAAGCCGTTGTTGAAGCCTTACCTGTTGATCGATAATATTGCTGTCAAAAAACTAAACCAGAGAAAAGCTTGATCACCAACATCTAACTCAAATTCATTTGCAGGAGTGAATACGAAGACTGGCTGGTAGTAGTCGCCAGCGTTCTCCAACCGGTACCATTTTGCGCGGCTGCCCTCAACTGTCCCCAAGTGGGGAGCCGGTTAGGCGTGGTTCTGAAGGCTATAGCAGGGGATCCTCGGTGCCCGGTGCACTCGTGCGTGGCCCCCGCCAACGCCGCGCGCCCCAGTCCTCCTTCCTGGCTACGAGCGGCTGGCCCCTCCAATCCCTTGATCTCATTGCCGCAGAAGCAGTTGTGCGATCTCTGGGGTAACATGGTAAGTATTGATGGCACAGTACGCTGAAATGTATATTTTTATTTTCTCTAATAATATGTGGGTACTCACCAAAGCAGTTGGTCGTCGTCATAGAAGATGAAATGGTAGGAAGTAGAGCACTGCTGCCTTTAGCAACTTTGTTCAGAATTCTTTGGAACATGTTTCGGAACCAGTTATAAGGATCGGACACATAGTTGATGATGAGTTATCTAGTATACTACAAGAAAATATTATGTAGTTAACCTATCTTTAATTAATTAATTAAATCTTTCTTGAGTTATTACGAACTTTAGCAATAACGACAATCTTTTACAGCCCTTAACTTTTTTAATGTAATTAATATTTTTTCTTTCAATTGTTCCAGATGAAGACTCTGCTGAACTGTTGTCTGAAGAGAAAAAGTTTTCTGCAGAGCATGAGCAAGCAGTTGCCAGACTTCCTTCTAGTAGCAATGACTGAACACGTGAGTGAAGCACTTGAATATATCATAATCATATTTTACTGAATTGCATCAAAACCTCACTCGATACAGTAGTATCCAGCCAACTACGTAGCCTACTATATTACTCTTGAGCAAAATATTTCTAACTAATTATTTCTGTCCATTAATTAAACGTAAGGTTTGTTAATCGACGACTACTTGTGATTTAAACAAGAATTATTGTGATTTAAATAATAATATGACGGAATTTCGGATCGACCAATCGCCCTTGTACCGCTCTCCTGACATTTAATTCCGCTAACTTCGACTCAAATGTTACATAGTAGGCAATGCCACATCTGTTTCCGTCATATTAGTAAGTTTTTGCACGCGCGATCTATGGACGTATATATAGCAGCAATACATTTTCCATCCCTTCCCATCCCTCTATCTGCGTCCCGCTTCCTCTGCACGCGCACCTCTGTGCAAATTCGATCTAGAATGTTTAATACACAAACTTGCCAAGTTTGTACCTATTTTACTAATATTTGATTTAAATTAATTTTAATAATAGTTTATTTAAATAATGATTTTTTGCGTCATATACTGTCGTCTCTTATAAATATCCTAGCACTTAGATTGATATAGTTAATGCTTTAACGATAATAATGTAATAGGGTATAGAATGTTAGTGATATATTTAATTTATTTTTGCAGCCTGCAGCGTTAGAAGCTCTCTGCCTCATGCTGGAGTGGGAAGTAGCGAACGGGGAACAAATTCAGTTAGAAATAATAGCCGCCCTCCAAGGGACTGAACTAGGGCAGCAATATTACAGGGATCTATGTAAAAGACAGCAGAGCCTTCAGATATTGGTATGTATCCATGTATTTAGCAATTAATTAACTACCTATCCTATAGGATTTATATGGAACTAACTTCAGTGACCCGTGGAATTGTATGGTGTTATTGGAAGTTTACGGTGTTTCCTCCATTTCTAGATGAAATATCGACGAGGGCACTTACGGATGAGTACCAATATACTATAATTTTGTCTATCTATTCCTATGATAATGCCCAATATTTCCACAGTCGTGCATGAAAATAAAAAGAAATGTTCTCAATCACGTGACCACTGATCAGCAGAATGATGACTCGTCTATTCTGTTACCAGTCGAACCTTACCTACACAAACCCGCCTCGACAAACTCTGGACATTTGGCTTCAACCCATTAACGGCCCAACTGGGCACGGCTCTCTCCTTAATCTGAGGAAACTTTGAGTTTACTCCACCACGCGGCTCCAATGTTAATTGGTGTAGGGTTATTATAAGACCTTGTTGTTACATGAGGTGGTATAATTCCAGCAATCTGAGGGCGGTCCGACGCGGCTGGCGCTGCCGGTGCGGGCTACGGACGAGGACGTAGCGGCGCTGTTGGACGCGGGCGCACTCGGCAACCTCGAGTGTCTCTCGCTTGCCTTCACCAGCGTCACCAGCGCATGCGCCGTGCATCTCATCAAGGTATTACTATTTCAAATTGTTCATCTCCATTGTTATGACGTAAACATCCCACCAGTTCGAATAACGCGGAATGACTTGCCCTTTATTATGTCTACCACGAAGGAATTGGAATAATTTGACTAAGTCGGTGTTCCCGCCTACGTATGATGTACATATAAGTCGTCCAGAGAAGATTGATTTACTGCTTGGTGCGACCAACATATCAGACTTCATCGCCATTTACCATAAGGTGGGATTGATGTCAAATATTAACTTATTCGGCTTTAAAAAAGTGCCACACTACTTAGGACTACTCAGGTATTTTGATACCTCCCTAAAGCTCAAAGCTGCCTATACGGAAACTGCAATACTTCGGAAATACCAACAGAGATGGATCCAAGACGGACGAAAATTTGGCAGAAAACGCACCATGGTCACAGACGTGGTCAAAAAACCTGAGGAACTGGTGTAGTTTGAGCACAACGTCCCTCTTCCGCATAACATCAAAAATAAAGATCGCCTTGATGATAGCGAACATTCGGCAGGAGACGGCCCTATAAGAAGTAGGCTTTCGACATTTAAGTTGGTTAACCCTTCCACCAATCCGAAAACATAAAGTACGTATTAGACCTCCTCCGATATAAGAGACCCGTGCTCAGAAGCGAGCCATTAATGGGTTGAAGCGAAACTTATAAAGTCGTTTCGTTTCCAGCTACCATCACTCCGATACTTGAATCTATGGTCGACAAAGTTCGGTGACAGCGGCGTGGAGCTGATCGCGGAGCACCTCACGCGGCTACAGGTCCTCAACCTGTGCGAGACACCAGTCTCCGACAAGGGCGTTGAAGCATTGTCAGGTAAATAACATACATTATAAGACCCGAGTCCACTAGTGGGACTCGGGTTGCATTTATGATGAATGATGATAACTTATTTATCATTAGTATTCGCTTTTTCCCATATTGGCTTCTATTGCCCCTCTACCTATTCGCAATGAGGCCACTTTTAATCTACCCTAGGGTTCTTCCAGCCTAAACCCGTGCTTAATACTGGACCATTATGGATTGAAGCCAATCCGCTTGTTTTTAGGAACTCATACCTACCTATGCCTAGTATGTAGCTCAATGGAAATAACTTTTTGCTTACTGCACCCAAAACTATTGACAGTCATTCTTACTAGCCACTAGAATATGATCCCATTTTGTAATTTATAACTGTTTTGTGTCAATTAAATTGACAAGATAGTCAAACTAATCTACACTTACTATCTAATCTATATTCACAGTTGCTAATATTCGTGTTAATAATTTCTTATTATTGTTAGGTCTATCAAGTCTCCGGAAGATCAACTTGAACAGTACCAGGTTATCATCAGAAGCATTCGAGATACTGCGTCGAAGGCTGCCTCAGTTACAGGACTACGACGTCCGGTACACTGAGGCGTGGTGACAGTGCCGGGACTGGCAGTCTCGAAACACGGGGCGGGGACACTCACCAGGTCCGAACAACCCGGAGTGTGGAACACTCGATGACACCGGGTCTGAACGTCCTAGACGTGGTGTGGACACTTGGTGACAGTACTTAAACGGAACTTGGATGTGACATTGATTGGACGTGCTTGTGGGAACCGTTTTATCGTTAAGTGTAAAATATATGCAAATTATACCCAACTATTATATCTACGAGTAACTGAATTGATGCCTACCAACATTTATTTCAATAGTACCTCACTGCATAAATACTATTATTTAATAGGACATTAGTCCTTATAAAAAATTAATGGATGTATTCCGCTCACTAGGTAACAATGAAATTGTGAAGTAAATTAAACAATCAAGCAATATTTTAAGTTGTTAAGAAAATTCTGACGGTAGTTTAAAAAAATTGTCATTGACGTTTTTGAATGGATTGAACGTCTACCAGACGCAAATATAAGGCGTCAATGTTTCAGGGTTTTTTTTAATATGGCGGATGAACTTTGTAACAAAAGTATTCGAGGGTAGTTTTATTAATTAATTTTAAAATTGATGATCTATTTTTTGTGTATCTTTCAGGACCATGGTTGTTATTACAGACCAATTAGACAGATAGACACCTACTCATATAATATTCATCAGCAATACCATTGCAATATTATAACGTACCTATAACTACAGTTAAATCTTTAATATCTGTCTTACTGCCTCCACAGTGTATTGGAAAGTTGTAATCGAATATAATTTATATCCTGTTTGATATATACTGTTTGAGATGCTAGCGACCTCTATGCACTATGAATATTATAGCAATTTTAATAGTCAGCCTTAACGTATTTTATCTGTAGTATAATCAATTGATAGTTTAGATAAAATAATCGTTTTTTATGTCTATAACAAAGTAGATAGGTATTTAAATGTTATTATATTGGCATAGAGTACCTTCAAGTACGATGTACAGACATAACTTGAATATTGGATATAGATACGTCGAAAATATTACTGATTATACCTTATTTCCGTACACGCATTCGTAGGACGCAAAATTAGATGGGTTAAAAATGGCTTCGAAGTTTGTTTATTAAATTATTTTAGGAGTAGCTTTAAAATGGTCCTCAATAAAAACAATTAGGATAAATAATGAATTATACGATAAATCTCAGATAAGATTATTTACAATGTATCGTTAAGTTTATTATCTATTATTATAGGTACATAGTTATGTAATCTTTAGGTCTACCCTTCAAAGTATTATTATTGCGAATTAGTTAATTGCGAAGGACCCACTAGGGCTATGACTGAAGGTCCGATGAATGGTTTGCGAAGTTTTTTCGTAGGGATACACTTGTTTACTTAGTTTAAAACATGTAATGAGTGAGCAATGAGTGGACGTTTAGCTAATTATATTAAATATGTCGGTATGTCTGATGATATCCAATAACTCACGAACAATACTGCATTCCATTATTACTGTGGTACCGCTAATCAAACATGTATAATGAACGTTATTTTATCAGTAAACCAAGATCAATAGCCGGTACAATGCCAGTTGCAAGTGAGGTATTAGTGCGCTGTATGATGTAATAAGCTTGCTTGGATTAAGTTTCGTATTACATGTATGAAGTGTGTATTTTTAATTTGAATTGTTTAGACGCCAAACGCTTACAATTTGTTCGAATTTTTTGGTTATTTTTTTTTTACAAATTAAATTTAATTCTGAGTTATTCTTTTTCATTATTTAGTATACTAATTTCATTAGCGAAAAGGACATTTTGCGAAAAAATATTTTGTGTCTAAACTATTTAAATTATTATTGATTATATAATTTAATTCAATTCTGTTATTTTTTACAATTCCATAAGTATTTAGTCAGATCAGAACTATCTGAGCTGATTCATTTGATCTCATTATCGTTTCTACGCTGCACTTTTCTCAAGTCGATAGTACTACCTACTTACCGAATTACTAAAGGCAATTTTTAGTTTAGATACTTTTAGGCCATTTATGTACGAAATGACATTTGAAGTTTACATTTTGATAATCTTCTACCATCTTTATAATAAGATAGCTTTTCAACTATTTCAACTCTCTCAGGCTATTTCGACGTGTTTTGTCACAGACAGCAATAATCTTAAGGATTAATGGCATTTAAATACACTCGTTGTTAAGACTTTCACTGTTACAATGTTCTCAGAAAACGTAGTCAACAAAATAATACTGCACAATTAGATATTACCTTAGTACATATGTAAAAGAGGACAAGACTTATCCAATGTAAACATGAGAATTTCTAATAAAACTGTTGTAAATGTACACATTTCGTTTTATTTGGGGAAAACTGGGTGCAGTCAGCCATAATGTAGTTGTTTGTAAGCACGCAGGCTATCAATTATCAGGACCTGGACACTTATACATATTAAATGTTGAAGGGTCAATAACCTTGTGGCTTGTTTCGATAATGATTGAAAAAGTTAAGCAACAGCGGGCCCGTCGGTAGAAGGATGGGTGACCGCTAATGGCCTCAAATTTATGAACGCTTCCGTGCTTCGGAGGACACGTAAAACCATCGGTCCCGAGTGTTATCATTAGTTAACAATCGTTAAGCCACGTCGGAGGCATTCGGGCGGCTTAAAAACTTTCGACGCTTGTTGTCCACTAACCTTTTCACCTATCCGCATTGAAGTAGCGTGGTGGAGTAAGCTGTAGGCCTCCTCAGTATGAGGACAGACCCGTGCTCATTAGTGGGCCTTGATGAATTGTAGCCTATATTTGGCCTGACCTGGTTGATAAAACTGACCGTAGGAATGGAATTTAAAGTAAACTCCAATATTCCTCTGCACATCTAATGTCTTACAAATAAGGTTAATAAAGGCGTATATAATTTTCAGATCAAAATTAGTTGCACTCAATAATGCGAAAATTGTGGCTACTTATTTAAGCCCAATGATATACTTTACGCATACGTCATTTAAATTCGTTTTATATACATATAAATGAATATTTGTTTGTTTGTCCTATATAGACCGATAGATGCACTGATGCCTTTAGCAATTTTGTTCATAATTCTCTGACATAGGTCTTGGTAACTAAATGATATCGATCAGACACATGGTTGATGAGTTGATGCGTAGCCACAACCGCCGGGTACAGCTCGTCATATATATTTTTACAGCAACATAAGTGGAAATCTTTAAACACGTCCCTATTATATTTGAAGGAAATTAAAGAAGGAAATAAATAATACTAAATTGTAATTTACTATATAATCATATATTTGTTTACAATAAATCTGTGTAGTATAATACAATACGAACTATCTTAACTTTATACAATTTAATGAATTTTGATACAATACAATTTATAGTTACGCTCCAATTCAATCTTACCTAACATACTTACACACAGCTTATTTAAAAATCTATGTGAAATATAGGTTAGTTTTCATAATACAACATGAACATGGGATCTAGTACTTCAAATTTAAGTTGACGATAATACTTATCAATATTATGTTATACTTGCTAAGAATATTTGCGCCCTACATTTCAATAATATTGTAAAAATAATAACTAATGATATTTCCTAACCAACTCGTTATTTGCTTTCTTTCTCCTTCTGGGTTGCATCACCATCTTTTCGCACTCAAAATGGCTGAAATTTAAATCGGAAAATAACTAGGGATCACCCCAACTTGCCCTTCGTTCATACAGTAAGGAAAACCTGCTATATGAATACTATGATATAATTTGATTTGATTAAAAGTTATGAATCAGAATACAAGCAAACAATGTACCTAGAACTTTTCTCCTATCACACCAGATTAAAATTATTAGTACATTCAATTCTTTAAAATTATCGCACCGACACCATAAAACTGGTAGTTTTATTTAAACACACACTTTACACTCGCAGAGGTTACGATAAACGTAATTTTGAAGTCCATTTCATTCATAAACCAATATATTTCGACCCGGTCCGGCCGATAGTAAAATCGCTTTACCAATAATTCCTTAAAAAAACATAAAACAATGGTACAGATTTTTAGTAATCTATTCTGCGCACGATTCAGCGATTTTCCAATAAAAAACATCGACAGCCGGATGGATTTTTTTTTCACAAGCTTCAAATGGGTTCAACAATAAAAATTCGATTGACCTTGAAAACGAAATCAAATAACAAAAAATAAGCAGACTATTAATATAACCCTTATCAATACAATTTCTAAATAGAGCGACAGTATTTACAAATCATGATTATTTTCATAACATGATAACGTCTCAAATGTATCCTCGTTGTTTATCAATAATTATTTTAAGATTTATGCGTGAATTATATTGTATTTCTAAAATGCGAATTTTTTAAGTGCATTTGTGATTCGAATTTACATCAAAAAGATGAAGTGAATTGAAATAGTCTACAAATTTGACAATGTTAGTGATAACGAATATAGCAACAACATCACACAACATTATATACCAGACGAACATTATCAGCGCCATTTACTATTAATGTATCTATACATACTAGAGACTATAAATTTAGCATAACATAACGCCTTGTGTTAAAGAGATTTCCTCTTTCACTCTGTTACTTATACAATCCAAATACTTTAAAATAAATATAATTAAATTTAAACTAATCATCTATTCTATTATTATTTTATGTTACACAGGAAACAGACAAGCCACATCCGAAAAAATTTTTTTAGTAAACTAAACCTATCACACTATGTTAATATAGGTTTAATGAAATGCATTTCGCCGTAACAATTATACAAAATTTAAAACTATTATAAATATAGGAAATAATAGATTTTCTGTCTGTAGCTAAGAATTTTACCAGAAATGCCTCAGCCTTTATCAAAGAAGTTCGGCTTAATGTAATTGACTCAAATTTATACACAAAAATTTTAATGTCGGGCGGAATTTTACGTTATGTCTTCTAGCTGGTCAGTTCAGGATTTCAATTCTTGTGGACAATTTTTAAAATGGTTGGATTAAGTTCGGTAATAAAAAAATAAAAAACGAATTATACATTGTAACTTATGTCTACTAAACTATAACATTTTCATGAACGAAATACAAAAACGTATTGAATTAATTTTAATAAACTAAGTGTAAGATCGTCAGTTCTATTGCCATAAATTTATTATTACACTAATAAAAAAATCTATAGTCAATATATTAAAAAACCGACTATCTGATAAACCTACACTCGATACAAATTTGATCTAGATTTTTTCCATAGAAACTTGACAAGAATTTGCAGAGTACTTGTCTACCGATAACAGATTAACTGGATGAAAATTTTAAAACGTAAAAAAATAAAATAAGATAAATCTAACCGGAGAGTTGATGGGAAAATTAAGAAAATAGCTCACAGTATAATGGAATGATATAATTATTTAGTACTCCAATATGATAAAAATAATGAAATTTAGGCAATAATTATATACTTAATATATATAGTATAATTATATATTTAACTCATAAAACGTTAAACTAATACTCGCACTTTATAATGAATAGAACAGAATGTAAATATAATACTTTGTATTTCTATTTTTTATATAATACAATATAGGTAATACAGTAATTCCACTGATTTAAAGGAGAAAAATCCAATTACCAGATTTTTCGCGAAGGGATGACATTAATCCCGTTTTCGAATCAATTTTTAACCGACTTCAAAAAAGGAGGAGGTTAAGAACTTTTTACTGAATTGACCGATTTTGATGGTTCTGTTCGAAAGCTGGTACTTGTAAAGTGTGTAATTTTGAGCGACATCCGACCAGTAGTTAAGGATAATTATTAATAATGCGTATTTATTTGCTACAACTACGTCTCATTATATTACTTGTCGAAGTTATTAGAGGTCGATTTATTTAAACGATTCAAAAGATTATATAGATTCTGATATAAAGTATCAATTTGTGCCTCATTCGGCACATTTCAAACATTAGATATAAAGATCGCAGCTATAAAAGTGGAAGTTGTTCCACACATCAATGGCAGTCATAGGTGAAGGTGACAATGTTTTACATCATTCCGCATTAACCTCTGGTCGACCTCGTATTCGACCTCGTGGCTAGCTAAAAAGTAGTAAAATATTTTTTTGATTCAGTAATTTATTTCAAGTCCACTTATTACATACATAATCAATTTAGTCATAAATCCTAGTAATTAAACAAATAATATTATTAAAAATATTTATTAAAAAAAGGTGAAAAAGGGTCAATAAGGTTTTAGGAGACCACTAACCACAAGATGGCCCGTTTACATCAGCCTTTCAAACTATAAAAAAAAACAAATAGTGTTTAATTCCTGTGTGTATTGTAAAAACCGCTAGCGATTCAATATTTTTACGAAAACCGATGACTACTTAAATCAGTTGATTTTTACAACATTAATAAGCTTAACAATGTCCAGTGGCTATAAAACATGGTTCCAAATACTAAGATTGCTATTACTACGGCTGGCCCGATAGACGTTGTTAATTCATTATATTTTAATGTGTATCATTACGATCTATACAAATATATAATTTATATTAACATGTCTAAACTGAAACCTATGGGATTCTTTAATAATTATACAATATAATCATTTGTTTCGCGAATATATTATATAAGTCTAAATTCAATCCATCAAACCTTAATTTTAACACGATCGAAACTTTACCACATATTAATTATATAAATTAAGATTATGATACAGAATTATATTTAAAAAAAAGCCCATACAAAGCACTTCAAACAAGAAATCGTTATAAAATACATTTACAAACACAATAAAATACATACATTAATAAATATAACGAAAGATAATAATAATAATTTTAAGATGATTTTAAGATTGCATTCATCGGAACATATGCCAATACGAGCTGTGCAATTTTAGATATTAGAGACATTATACTAATATGGATAAGCCTCGTGAGCCGGGAGTGATTTTATGACATTTACAATCAAATATTTTTACATTGTTCTTATCTTGAATACCTACCAGAGAGAGAATGCTGAACCAACTTGTAATGTCTCTTTCTTTCCTTAATGTTCTTATTCATAGCCGTCTCAAAAACATTGTATTTATTTCCTGATTTAAAGTTAAAATTACCGCAATTTTTGTAAGTTCAACTAGTTAAAATTCTAATTTTATTAAACAAATATATTGGTCGCTTTAATATTTAACTAGATTTCTTTTTACAGTCCGATAACATGCGATACATTCGTAAGTAGTACATAAATCCTCAACTAGTGATAACTATTGACATATCCATATTAGGATAATGTAATCCCCCAAAATTACACTACTGTGTAGTGACCGATTCCGATCTACTGACTTAAGACACGTAACATACCATTGAGTTGGTATCACACACAGAGTAGCTGTCATATTTTGTGAACTATTAGGTATATTACATATGAGTTTTGTGCCACACACATTTCAGGTTTTATAATGGATTGATAAGCATTTAATTACTACCCAACATATATTGACGTAACAGCTTTTGATAAGACGTTCTCTAGCTATGAGCCGTCCACGCTCGCCTATCTCAATAATGTTGAGTTTTGTTATACCGACGAGCGTGGAAAATAATACTGTAATTTCCAAAAGTCCAGTCAACAAAAAGCGAAATAAATTTTAATATATTTTAATTTTAAAATGCCCTATTTTAGTATCTATATTGCTATCTTCAAAGTACTAGCTTTCGAAGCTAATTAGACAATGAATTAATAAAAGATTAAGTTATTAAGGAATATTATTATTATTTTTGATCTGGGGTGGGAAAAAAAGTCAATCTATTTCCGTGCATAAAGTATCACTAATGAAGAATTTATACTAATAATAAAACTGTAACGAGGTTAATTCTGTACATTAAGTATTTTTTTGAACATTTTGATTAGTTATCGATACAGAGACCAAAACAATTTTTTTGGGTTTATTGTCTGTCTGTCTTACTGTCCGTCTGTCTGTTCGAGTTCCACGCGAAAAACCACTGGACAAATTGAGATAAAAATTAGCATAGTCGTAGTTTAAAACCCGAAAATGGTTATAGGATATGTTTTATCCCAAGGAATGGCTTAGTTCTCACAGGATAACAGGTTTAAATTAGTATGGGAATTCCGAAACCAATGGACCAATTTAGATGAATTTTAGCACGTTTGTGGCTTAAGTAAGGACTGTTCTAGTAAAAAAATAAATGAAGTAATTGAAAGTACTTTAACATCACGTCATAAATATTTTTAGTATGAGGTCTGTCATAAAAATTTATATCTTCGTTTCCCAATAATCGATTTCCATAAGTAATAAAATAAGACTTAACATGTATTAGAGAATATAACAGAAATAATAACATATTAGTAACACCAGTGTGAAGGAAATAATAAGGAATTTACCTTTTGGAGAATTTTCCACCTGAGGTGAGGAATATACATCCCATCCATTAGTCTAATTAACTCAGTCAGCCAGTAAAATCAAGAGATTTGAGACACTCGTAGATACTTAAACATAATCTACAAACGAATAACAATAACCCGCTCTTGGCACTGGGGTTAATTTAGGCATTTTTAATATTTTTCTGACACAGCTAAAATGTAAACTCTGTTTCACTATATCTAGATCGTCGACTGGAGCACAACACGAATGGAAAATAGCAAACTTCAGTGATATAAACGTTAGGTACATAAAAAATATGGTTACGGACATAGTTCATTCTGTACAAGACCATTACAATAGAAATAACACAAGTTGTGATATTTTCATGGAACATTAAATTTACAACTAGGCATTATTTAAGAGTTTTCTAACTGACCTTCTTGGGTTTGTCGGTGAGTTGTCTCGCTGCTATTTGGTGAATGCAGCAAAGACCGCCCACATGATTTCGCAGGCGTCTGGTCTCATGGCTTCGGCTTCGAAGTCGAGATCGAGGAGAGAGCGCACGCGGCGGGTGGCCAGCTCGTAGTCCTCGTCTGAGAGAGGGGCGAAGGCGTTCTCGAGGACGTCAGCGGAGTGCGCCAACATGAGCAACGCAAGGGAACGCTTATCTGCGTGCGCCACGTCGGTGATCGAACGACGCAACGCCGCTTCCTGGACCTGAAGAAGATAAAAGTAACTGGGTTTTAATAATGCTTTAATTTCCTAGTCTTTGCAGTTACGGAAAAAAAAAACATTTAAAGTGACAATCTATTTATTAAATAAATATGTATGAATATTAGAATAACTATTTTCAAAAGTAGACATAGGGAAGGATTTAGCTAATGCTAACAACAGCAGCAGTTTGTCTAGTACAGCTGGAGTTTTCAGTTACTTCTCTTTCCCACAGTAGTAGTTGCGACTGTGAAGGACTCCCCGATTCACCATATTTTAGAATGTAATTTTTTATTTTAACTAAAATATTGTACCTTAGGCATTAAACATAATTGTTAATTACATGTGCAAACTAATACAGTATAACAGTTGACTTGTTATTTGCCCGACAAGATATCGTGATTATTCTGTGTTACGGGTACTCACGATATAATTATGTTTTTCGCGCCGATATTTCGACCGAGTTTCATGTATCATGGTCTATGGTCCACGATGAATCGAGTTTTAAATCATATGATATCGATACTAATATTATAAAGAAGAAGTTTTTATTTTGCTTAAATGTGCAATGGAATCTTAGCAGTGACCTAAGCTATGGTCTATCTGATGTTTGTATGACCATTCACAATCAGGTGTCTCATCGTCTCGTAAGGCAGTTCTGTACCATAATCATAATTCCAGCATAATTGTATTTTAGAAATTACATAAAATTACACAATTTGTAATCTAGTTTTAATCATAGAACATGAAATCCCAATTAATGAGTGTATCTGTACTCGGATTAGATAAACGTAATATTAAAAATTAAATTCTCGTATATTGTTGAGATTGTAATCTTTAACACATTACTGTATTTGCAATGTGAGGGGCATAGGCCACAGTCTACCATGTTGGCCAAATGCGAATCGATAGACTTCACACACTTTCGAAAACTTTCTCACGCGAGTGGGGAATTTGTAATACGTTCATATAAGCCTGAAAATACGACATACGCACAGGATTCTAACTGAGGTCTCCCGATCGAGACAGCTCTTTTAACTGTTATGTATCACTGCTTGAATGCTAGTAACAAAAATATTAATATTTTAATACTACCTTATTTAGGAATCGCTTCGCTTTTATAAAATAAAGTCAATAGACGGGAACCTACATATAAACACTTATTTTAAACCTTAAATTGGTTCAATGACGAAATGTAATGACGATGAAAAAATGTTAATCCAAGCTTACTGCAACATATTAGTGAAAGTCACTGAATTATTAATCTGTTTCAGAGATAAGTTGTCGCAGGCAAAAAGTAGGTAGACAATTGTGCGTAAATATAATATAACTTATTTGGTTTCAATTAATTGGCCCACTACTGAACACTTACTTATTACTGATTACTTCCTCATAACTGAGGATACCCAGTGCCGGAAGTTTTTATATGTATTTACGACAAAGCTTAACGACTGGCATTTGACTATAACACCTCTGCTGGTTTTACAGCAAACTTTACAAGATTTCGGCGCTTCGCCAATGGCACCATCGGCGCAACGGAATAGAAGAAGAGTAGGAAGAAAAAGGTGGAAACGACGACCGAGTAAGCGTGACTGATGCCCTGCAGCCCTGCCCCCGCGGGGGAGAGTTAGACAAAAGGGACTAGGATAAGAAAAATAACGAAGTCAAGAAAGAAAGAACACGCGGTCACCTTTCGCGTGCATCTCCCAAAAGCCGGTCCGAATAACCGCGAGGTTGGTTTGGCCATGGGAGTTGGTGAACTAGTTTTAGGGGCCCTCCGAAGCACGTAAGCGCTTTTGAAATATCTAGCATTTTTGGCCGCGCCCGCTGTCCCTTAACTTCATTGATTACTTCGCATCAATGCTAGATGCCACGAGCGCTTCGGTTTTAAAAATTCCATAGTCTTCATTCACAAATTATGGCTACATACATTTTCAGACAAATTATACAATATAGAAACAACAACGAAACTTTCCAAATGTAAACAGGAGCACAGCATTTGTTTTAAGCTAACATGCCGTTGTATTCATAACTGAAATCAAAACAATAACTGTCCAGCAATCCATTCAGAATAGGCAGGATGCTGTAGGAAAACCAATACACTAGCTACAAAATATAGACAATAAAGCGAAAGTTACTCGGAAGGTCTCTTTTTCTCTGTCTGTTACGCTTTCACACAACGCCTACGCTTTAAATCACATAACCATTTTTTAGGAAATTATGCGCGGAGATAGACTAGACTAGAACTTAAGAAATAACATTAGCAACCTTTTACCCACAAAATGCTAGGAGGGGTTGAAATCCAAACAAATAATAAAGACAAAAGATTTGTAAGTTTGTAACAAATAAACTCACACAGTACTGATCCGAATTAAAAAAATGTGTCACCATTAGAATGCTACATTAAAACTGAGTGACATATGCTACATAAATATCTAGAAAAAAATAGGGATCCTTACTAAAACTTCAATTATTTAACCCGAGGAGTACAAAAAGGTATTGCAAAATGTCTTTGATAACATGCACTGCAGAAAGGTTTGTATATTTGTGGCTTATGTACGGACAATGATTACAGAATACTTTTTATCCTAGAAAACTGTTTTGTTCCCGTAGGATGATAGGTTAAAATTTTTATGGCAACTCTGAAACCACTGAACAAGTTTTCTTTCGAAAGAAACTACAGATGTATGTATCGTTTTTGATATTGTGTGATTGTATAAGGAATGAATACTATTTGACGCAGTCGCGGGCAAAAACTAGCTAACAGCACGCTTAATGAATATCAAAAATAAAACAAGAATAATATTACGAATTACTGTACAATATCTAGATAAGTTTCATTAAAATTGGCTACTGATTGGAGTTTGAATTTAAGTATTACCAATAATCACACAAAATGTATTTGTAAATTTTTGTTACATGAATTATATGGAATAAATTACAATTCAATTTGTAAATAGCATAAATTAAGATATAAGATATGTAATTAAGATATGTACCACATTAGTTATTTAAAGACCTATATATAATTTAAGATATATAATAAATATTTTACTGATTGCTGTATCTTTCTATACCTTAGCAACGTGCAGTCACTTGTTAATACAATAAGCATATAATAACTGCCTAAAACATAATTTTAGGAAGTTTACCAAAACTCTACCAATTTTATTAGTTTTACATAATTATCTTAGTTCTACGACAACTTACCTTTTTCACTAAGCGGCACTTTACAACATTATCAGTGAGCGGATGTGTGGTCATATCAAATAGCAGGAAGTTTTGTTTTTCTGTAGTGAGCACTCCCTTCTCAACAAGGTTTTTGGCAAGCCTCTCCCTTACATTTTTCAACTGATATTTCAACTTCATTGGATTCCATGTTTCCCCTAAAATGGAAATAAGAAAAATATAATACAAAGTCCCGTATAGAAGATCACAGACAACACTTAAAAACTGCCATATGACAATAACAGTTTGAACCAACAGCTTAATGTGCCTTCTGAAGAACGAAAGAGACATGTAATAACATTCTTTATTTGCTCAAGAACACACCAGTATACAAATAATTAAGAATTCAATTACAGGTCAAAAGGCTATTAAAATTAAGGTTAAAATAATATAAACTTAAAAGTCTTTAAAAATACTGGCATAAAATTGAACTACTTAATTCTATTGTTCATGTTTCAACAAGGTGCATGGACAACCAGTGTCTCAGTATTGCACTTTCCAGATGATCAATAGGGTTTACAGAAAAACATTTGACTAAAATTTAGAAAGATATGACAAGCAATGAATAAATATAATATTTAAAGTTAAATGTATATTGCCTCATCAGTCCTTGTAATGTCTCAATTAAATGTGTTATATTTGATGTGTAATAATGTTGAAATAAATTGTGGAATAGGTTGCAACTAGCAATCTCTCTAATTTCCTATTACTAACATATGTTACAATCACATTTTTACAGGTCAATAAATGAAGATGGATATACATGAAGACAAAGTAAATATAGGTCAAGATCCATCCATCCATTATTCAATCACCACAAATAGAAAAGGATAAGTAACCTGTACCAATTAACAAATATGTATGATACTTGTAAATCAATAATTGTTCACAATGTTAATATTGAAATAAGGCACTGTTTAATTATCAGGAATAAAATGTTATTCAAATTTAGTTTATTGGTAAGCTATGAAAGATAACAAAATGAATTTCAAATAAATGTTAGGAAGTTACATAATTTTATAGCAGTTACATGAACAATTTTATCTTATATAACAATAAAAACAAAGATACTGTTAACAAAATTTGTTATTTCCTTTTTTTAACTATCATCAAATTCCTTCTATTGCAATTACATAAAGGAGGATTTCAAATTTCAAAGACCAAACACTTCTTCAATGTGTAATTACCAAATCAATAAGTATGGATTAAATTGACACTCAGCAAATTGACACACATCAAATCTCCTCATCCCAAATCTCAAATAATCGAATTTGCCTTTTCTTCACAATTTTTACTAAATTTGCATTTATGTCATTGAAAATTTGTTGCGTCTCAAGACATTCGCTCGCTAAACATGTAATGTTACAAAATGTTACATTGTCATACACTATGTTGTTAACATGATTTGTACAGAAGAGTAAAACAGTCTGTATATGTTGTGTATTCTTGTGTTAGATGCCACCAGAAATTCAAGTGTGGAAGTATGAATTTTTATAGATATAGGAACAACATTACTTTTACTTCCAACACCACATAACTGGATTTTGACTATGATTCATACAACTGGGTTGAAATATTGGCACAAAAAACATGAACGCAGTCCATAGTGACTTCAATTTACAATCAGACATCTTATGTTTTAACACTTACCGCTCAAGTATTCAATCCAACTTTGTACTGTTTCTGGGGGTTCTGTTTCTTTCATGTGTTTTAATGCTTCATCTAGTAGCACATCTCCAGTCGGAGTATCTGAAAAATTAAATGGACTTTAGAATATAACATTATTTCTATAACTGAGGAGCACCAACAACTCTTTGGTAGATGCCTATGATGACTCCACACTGTTTCCATTTTTTCACACTGTTTCTTTGTTTCCACGCTGTGCACAGGGACAACAAACAACATCATAATTATAAAGCTAACAAGCAAATATACTCATTTGTAAAAAAACAAGGAATTGCATGTCCAATACGGACACAAAATAATGTCTTTTTATATTTAGAAAATATACTGGATTACAATAAATTTAA
>DWJZ01002343.1:0-19768 GCA_018249125.1 Asbolis capucinus
GTTTCTAAATTGTGTTCTGCTAGTTTAAATGGAATGTCATTTTTTAGGGTTCCATGTACTAAAGCCAACAATATTTGTTGTTTCTTCTTAAATTCTTAAATCGAAATAATCTTAATTTAACTGGCCTGTTGGCCTAGTGGTTGGTCAACCTGACTGCTAGGCCAGCGGTTGTGGGTTCGATCTTCTCCCAGAACAAACTTTTTTGTGATGAGCAGGAATGGTTGTACTGTGTCTGAGTGTAATAAAAATAACTATAGAAGTATGTTTTTAATAGTATATATATATCTATATATATATGTTTACCGCTATCTGTCAGCTATCTGACAATCAATAAATCAAAACTTTAGACTTTATCAATGAATTCATTTAAATATAGATATATATTTTTATATATTGTTAGTAAAATTTATAACACAAGTAGGAACTTTGTATTGTAAAATTTTGACTTTCGTCAAGTGAGCTTTTGGTTCCTAAGACGAAATAAACAGTTTTCATTTCATTTAAAAGTACAGATTTTACAAGGAAATGTGCATTAAATCTAGAAAAATTAAGCCTGCCCCCTCTGTGACCGTACAGGATTAATCATTCGTCTGTCGTTTGTCGTCATGCGTCTTTTGTCTGAGGTAGAGAAAATGCACGCGTAATGCACCTCTGTGTGCTTTTACCTTAGTCGTAGTATTACTAAAGGTAATACTTAGTCATAGGAGTCGTGATCTCCATGGACTACGCGTAGGTCAACTGGCTTTTACCAAATAATGACCCATTACTGAGCACAGGTCTCTTGAACGAGGAGGGCCTAGAGCATACTCCATCACGCTGTTTCAGTGCGGATTGGTGATAATGTTACTTATACTTATTTTATTAACGCTTCCGTAAAATATTTTATGAAAAAACGCGTCTACGTATATCGAATACGGTAATACGGATGTATTCATTTTTTTTTTGGGTGTAGTATACAGAAAGGCATTGACAATTACGGGTATATAAACACAAAACGTGAAAAACTGAGAAATATTTTAAAATCATTGGAATCTGATTTGCATCATTTTAGATTCTTCTAAATATCTTCTTTGTATGATGATGAACTTAATTTGAAATGTTCAAATTAAACTAAAATATTTTGTATGTATGTAAGTGTATGTATCTGCACAGATGCGTCGACGGAGCTGGTGAGCGGCGGGATGCAGGGCGGCGGCGCGCCCGCCCCGGACGCCGACCAGGCGCAGTTCGAGGCCGACAAGCGCGCTGTATACAAGTACGTACATATTAAAAAAATAAATCCTAAATATATATAAAGGAAATAGATATCTCAGGTCAACTCACATACGGCCCTCTGATCCCAAACTAACCATTATCTTTTACTATGGTACATTATACACACAAACAAAACAACACTCAAAAAAAGAGTAAAAATGATCTACTGTTACATGCGACCAGTGATTAGCTTTGGCTTAGCATCAACTGGCACGGTCAGAAAGTGGATGGGTGCTCGATCTTCGCCAAAACGTTCGACTCTTGGATTGGCCAGTTACCTCTCGATAAGAGTAGGGTGGTGAAGTATTCGTATAGAGCACAGGTCGGCAACCTGCGACTCGCGGGCCAATGGCGTTTGGACCGCGCAGACCTGATTCACACGACTCAATTTGGCGTTTCTTGTGATGCCACCCAATACAACACAAAGAAAATGTTGCAGACCCGTGGTATAGAGCGTACATATCTTATCATATCTCTCTTTACCACGGGTTATGGTTTACCTCAAGTATGAAGAGAGTCCTATGCTCAGTAATGGGCTATTAAAGGGTTGCCACAACCACAGAATAACAATCGGATTATGCTTTTCCAGACACCCACTCTTTCCCCTGCTGGCATTGCTGTTAGAACGATGCGAGCAAGCAACAGCCGGGGCAGAGCCCCCGGCCGCAGATGCCTTCGGAGCCGACCTGCAGGCCTTCGTACAGCACCAGCGCCGGGACCGCCGCCCCTTCCTCGTGGATGACCCTGAGATTGACGGACTTATGATTAAGAGTATTCAGGTGTGTAACGTTCAAAACCTCAAAGTTGTTATGAAGATTGTAGAGAGAGACTCGTATTATTTCCTTTGGACATGTTCGAAGTCATTATTTTTTAGTTGATTAGATGATGATCTGTTTAGATCTGGGATGATCTATGTAGTAACTTAATAAGACAATGGTAGTTTACTAAGACAGTTTGTGGAGGAAAAAAGACCAACTACTCGATCCTTGTCCTGATGATGATCTGTTTAGATCTGGGATGATCTATGTAGTAACTTAATAAGACAAAGGTAGTTTACTAAGACAGTTTGTGGAGGAAAAAAGACCAACTACTCGATCCTTGTCCCAAAAACCTATGAGTACTTCTATCTTTCTAGTTTGTCTATTAGATAAATTTTATATGAACTTCTGTCAATGAACTTATTTTGTCACTGAAAATGTCAGAGTGACCGTATGGCAAGCAGTTGATGCCTTCCTTCAAGTTTACGGTCTTCAGGTTATTATATTGACGACAAAAAACAATAAAGGCGAAAGACGAAATACAATAACTATTAAGAATAATACATAAGAGTTAGTCCCTTTTTCCGTATATAGGCGAATCACGAAAGAGTTTTGTGCCCTTATTGTTTTCGGTCGTCGATTTTATTCAGAGCCTCGCCTTAATTTAAGCAATGCATAAGCTTATTCATTATATTTTTCTAACTTCCAGGTCCTTCGAATCCATCTTCTGGAACTGGAAAAAGTCCAGGAGTTGTGTCGAGACTTTTGCGGCCGGTACATTGCCTGCTTGAAGACCAAAATGCAGAGTGAAAATCTATTACGAACTGATTATTCTGCAGGTCAGTATCGTGACAGACAATTATGTATGTTATTTGTAGATAGATGCCTGGTAACGTTCCTGCTCGAGACTTCTCGCCTCGAGAATGACGTAACTACTGCATTCATAAATTTATAATTAATTAGTGCAATTTATGGAAGTCAAAAAATTTACTATTTATTTTCTAAACAATTATTTTTTATTATGTCGTGTTTTCTTTCTTAAAAAAATGACATTTCAAGAGATATTCGATTCCTGGCCGAAAATTCTCGTGCCTCGAGAAATAAAAAGGTGTCTCGAAAAATAAAAAGTCATTTTGGTTCGGATGCCAATTTATACCAAAAATTGTAACTTTACTCGGTGCAAATTCGATCTGGATGTTTAGTAACAAACCGTTGCCTAGCAACCTGTGATAAACGGGAGAATTAAACTGTTTGTCGTTTTAGCAGATGTTAACTGTTTTGTGCCATTACATTACTAAAACTTTTACTTAACTTTTAAATAATGCTATTTGCGTAGTGACAAATGTATAGTGTATTAAAACGAAAATCGATGAATTATAAAAGTGTAAAACAAAATACTTGAATAGGTTGAAAGGTTGTTAACTCCTTCATGAAATTAAGGATGTCAGAGTATGAATTTGTGAATGATATTGTAATTTTATTGTGTGATGGTATGAATATATTTATTTGTAGTTTGTACTTGTTATTTGATCAATATTTAGTTTTATAACTACTTTTCAAAAAAATAATGAGTAGTTTACTGCATAAAAACTCTTTTACTTACGTTGGTGAAAACCCTACAAAAGATTTTTATAGTTTATCCCGGATCAAAGTTGCACCAAGTATAAGTTTAGTAGATAAAGCTACTATTAAACACCCAATTATATTATGTATGTACTCTATATTTTTTGGTAAATAGCATTGTTACCTAGTTACTTCTGTGCAATATTTGCGAAAATTAAAATTAACATTAATTTTTACGAATATAAAACCATGAATCGTCGGTTCATTAATTAAAAAATCCTTAACTTAATTTTTTATTGTAATTTTGTCTTCTACATATTTTATTTAACATTTTTATTTTATTTACATAATTTATTTTTATTTAATCTCGCTCATAGAGTGCTAATATATTTTTACTGGATAATATATACATTTATCGAGGTGTATGATTTGTTCATATAGCTAATATAATTTACAGATTTTTGATTAAGTACTCTTAATTAATTTTCAGTGTAGCGAAACGTTGCAGAGGCATTTTAGGTTAAGTTGAATTAAAAATCTTAATGGCAAAATAGATGCTTTTAACAGACTTTGAATATTAAATGACGAAAACTGTAATTAAGATCAACAGATTTCTCGGAAAAGAGAATATTAAATTGTTTACGAAAACTAAGTAATTAGAATTCATAGGTTATAAATTAATTAATTAAACAATAAATAAAATTAAGGATTAATTACCGGTTTATTACATACTTTAATCTAACTATGGACTAGCAAAAAATGTTACTCCCGAAATGTGGTATTATAACAAAAAAAATATACTCGGTGCAAATTCTATTTGGAATTTTTACAATAGAAAAATTAGGTTCGATTCCCCGTAGAACAAACTTTTTTTTGATTAGCAGGAATGTTTGTTCTGTATCTAGGTGCAATGGATATATGTATCTATATAAGTATTTAAAATATATATGTATGTTTTTCAGTTATTTGATCGCCATAGTAGAAGCAAATGCTTATTTTGAGGTCAGATGGCCGTTTCTGAACGTCCTGAGATATTTATTTGTTATAAAAAAGCATTCAAAATATGTTTTAATGTTTCAGGTGGCGTGGAAAGCAACAACAACTTGTCAGGTGCTATGGATGACCACTCCAGCACATCCAACTCCCCGCAATACCAGGTATAAAGAACAAGTCGTTGGGTAGCCGACACGATCTGCCTGATATTATTTTAAATACTGGCAACTGCTCTGAAATCGTTCAATCGATTCTATTCCGATACTATTGAAAACGAGAATCGGCTTGGTATTTGGTCTTGATTCTGCCTCCGTAGTCCTAGGTCCGAGTTCCGGACGGGACTGGCATTTAAATGTCAGATATATGTTTTTGCTCTTATCATATTAGTGTTACCATGTCACCTCAGTACTAGCGGGTAAAGCTTTTTTTTTGTCAATACTTTGGCAGATAAAACAGACAAATTTTTTAAGTGTTGTCTTTTATAAAGAAAACAAGGCTGTAGCGAAAAAGGACTATATTTGTTGCAATTTAAGGTTGAATTCATTGCTATGGCAATTTATGACGTTATAACCTTTTCATTTTTAGGTGGCTAAAAATGATCATAAATAAAAGATAGGATCTGATGATTTGTTATATTTTCATGGTGCTTTGGTTGTAATTAGGCTTAAAATAGAACGTTTCTTTTTAATTTTTAACTCGTATATAGCATGCAGATAAAATGCGGCGTTATAAGTCGGTTATGGTTCGAAAAAAAATTACATACAAACTTGACAAGGAAACGTGGCTGTATACGTGGTTCTTGATCGAAGATTGAGACTCAAGTTTTTTACCCCCTATTTACTCTCAGGCGTAAGAATTGTTATATAAGAATTCTTCTTTTTATAGGTAATGTAGTGTTGTGATTTGTGTGTTGCCAGTCCCCACCGGCGCCGCTGCCGGCGCCCGCCTACCCGACCGTGTTCCCCCCTCACACCGAGCTGCCCTACCCCACGCCGCACCGTGATCCTGGTATGTGTTAGCCTTACTATATTGATAACTAAAATCGGTTTTTAGGGTTTCCTAGTGAATTATGAACCCTTTCAGTTGTGTCAAATCCGTCTGTCAGTACTCTACCTTAGAAACCTTTTGTAGTTAAAGTAGAAATCAGTAAGTATGTATGTATTTTTATGTCGGCACGACTGGTAGAAAATTTTGAAAAATATTGTTTTTACGACACCTATTACTAAAGTGGGGATTTTGGTGGAAATCGTTTTTCGGTTTAGGGGACTCATTTGCGAAATATTAAGGTTCAAAGTGATAATTTAGTACAACTCTCAAAAATAACAATATTAACTTATTCAATAAATTAAAAATCAAAACTCAACGGTTTATCGTGTTATAAAATGTAATTAGGACATTGTGCGAAACCTAACACGCACTTTGTAATTTTTTTTACATTCTAAGTTTAAGTAGGAGATACATAACTACCTATATTATTAAGTCAGAATTTGAACTGAGATGGAACTGAACTTATTCTATTCATGTTTATTTTCAGCGTCTCTTGTGGTTCAAGGATCAACACCAATAAGTCAAATTGGCGCTGGGTTGTTGTCCACCGATTCTTTCACAGGTAAGCATCGTATATTAGACGCACGTTGGCAACACTTTGAGATAAGAAATCACGTAGGCCTAGTTGATTTTAATGTGTCTATTATAATTTTATAAAATTTCTTGACCTAGTGCTGGCAAACTTGAAGATTAATTATTTTGATGGTGTTGAATTTTTGGGATCAGATTTAGACAAATATTCGCGAATTAAACTAATTTGTATGCATTCTTATTATGGATGCTATATATATGGTTGTGAATATTCTTATGAAGTAGTTATTTTATCCATTAATAAAATATGTAGGTCTGCAAGCAACACTCTTTTGGTTGCGAGAATACGTAAAATGATATGCCGTGTTTCGGCTGGACTAGCGACAATGCATCAATTGCTTGCTTTTCATGTTAAGGTTAATAATAATACATGCTGCATACCCAAGGGAGGTAGAAGGTCGTTTACCATGATAATGAAAAGTAATGGACCGAGTATGGAGCCTTGTTTTACTTAAAGTCCATGGGGATAGTTCATCGGGTAGTTTATCGGTTCTTAATATAGAAAATATGATGTTTACAGGCACAAACTCCAACAATTCATGTTCCTCGGTGTCGGGCTCCCCCCCGCCGCTGGGGGAGGAGGAGAGCGGGGAAGAGGGCGGCGGTAAGCGCGGCGTGCTGCCGCGACACGCCACGCAAGTCATGCGCGCCTGGTTGTTCCAGCATCTCGTGGTATGTGCATGTAGTATTTATTTTTTCATTTAGATTTATCTTGTAAAAAAGGATCTGAGGTACTGCTGCTGCAACCAGAGTTGTAAATGATGTGCCTTTTCGCTTATAGCGAAATATTATATTAGCTTAATAATTATTTCATTTATTCCACAAATTGGCTCAAACTAACAAATTAATGATCCATTACTGAGTACGGGTTTCTCCACATCCTGAGAATCCTAGGGATTGCATAAGTTATTTATAGGTAATTTTGTCTGAGAACCAGAGTAAAATGTGCACTATCCACAATTAGTTACGTTTTTAATTCATTAACTATTATTTATTTTCACGTGCCATCTATTACATCGAGTTTCCACCCTGGAATTGATGTGTTACTAGCTATTCCCGCAGCTTCGCTTACCTCCATAAGTTGCTTTTTTTATTACCCGTGGATCAAAAATACCCACGCAAAATTTCTCAAGGAATTCCGGTATAATACAGGATAAAAAGTATCCTAAACGTATCGGATTACCGTAACGATTCCTAAGTATTTATTTTCCAAATTTTATTGAAATCTGTCCTGGGGTTTGATGCTCGTTCAGACAGACAATAATTAAAAAATAATAATAATTTCGTGCTCTATCTCATTATTAAACTGCCTCCTTATCAAAAATTAAAAAAACATTCAATGTACAGAAAAAATGCGCTTTGAGTTTAATTATACTAAAAGCGAGCATATTAGTGATATAATTATCAAAACAAAACTAAATTATAATCTGATAGCAAACTAAAATATGATCTAGCACCCATACCCCACGGAGGAAGAGAAGCGTTCCCTGGCAGCGCAGACGCGGCTCACGCTGCTGCAGGTCAATAACTGGTTCATCAATGCGCGCCGCCGCATCCTGCAGCCCATGCTCGACTGCGCTGAGAAACCTGGTAAGCGCCTAGTTAGGTACTGCTACCCTTCAACCCATTGATGGCCCACTATTGAGCACGGGTCTCTCCTTGTACTGAGGAGGCCTAGAGCATACTCCACCATGCTACTCCACATCAGATTGGTTGTTAATACAATAAAAAAGAAAGAATTAACATGCGTCAGACATTCCAAACTATGTCAGTCTTCGGAAAAACCCTTCCTTTAAAATTTTTAAAGTAGTTAATTAATAATTAACTATAACCATATTGATTGCAATATTTTCTATTTTTTGTTCATTTGAAAAAAAATCGTATCATGTGGACTAATCTAGCTATTGGGGTGGGGTTCGTTTGAGTTAATCTCGTAAACCAAAGGGCGATTGATTTTCACAATCTATTAGTTTTTCTAATAGTCTGTATTGTTAATAGTACTAAAATTTCGATGATAACATGTCTATAAAGACATAATTCAATTTCATATAATGTTATGTGTTATAATATTCTTTGTATGATTTTTTTTATTTTAATCCATTTGTTATATGTATAAATCTGGGAGTACAGCAGCGTATTCCAAGTTACATCTAACCATTTCCATTGTTTGTAATTCTTCCACAATGTCTTTTTATTATTGCAAAGGTTATTTATCATTTTTTAAATAAATAAAATAAACAATAAATCTGTTCCAGGGGGTAAAAAGAGCAAAAATGGTTCGTCTATTAGCAAGAGGTACTGGCCCGATGCGCTGACGAACCCGCAGTTTACAGCTGGTAATTTTTTTTTATTATTTATTTTAGCATTTGTTTTAAATATTTTGCTTATTTTTATATTTGATTCTATTTTTAAAATTTTCTATTTTTTAAAATAAAAAAGCTTTTTTTCGTTATTCAAAGTCAAAATACTGAAACAGTTAACTTAATATTCAAAATTGGAACTTGGAGTAAACGCTGCCGTGCTCCCATATTTTTCGAGTACTTTAGGTATATTTTTGGTGTTGAATAAATATAGAGTTCCATGTTTGCCCCAAGGTCTGCTCTCTTCATCAGAAGACGAGGAGCAGGAAGACAACCCATCTGGTGACGAACAGGAACCTCACTCAGAAGACACCAGCGATCACAGTAGTTATCCGCAGGTGCCACAGACCTTGCACTGAGGTAAGATTTACTAGATATTATGTATAACCAATGAAGTTTACGGGTACTTCTCATGATATGTATTTCGTACAGATAATTTTTGACCCAGTTACTTAGGTGGACTGTGACTGTGGTCGAGCCGTGTCCATACGGTCAAACTGTGTTAAAATATAGTCGTGTAACGGTGTAAGACGTTTATCGTGAAGACCCGTAGAATATCAAAAGTTACTAAATTCTTGTTTAAAACCATAAAATGTTTAAAACCATCACAATAATTATCGAGTCGCTTTAAATATTATTTCGTGTCGGGTCTAATCAAATCACTGCATTTTACCACGTCGCTATGTAAGGCTTGCTATATAGGGCACGATATTTTCATGAGCTAAGACCTGGAAGGCAGCCTTGAGTAGCTGACGTGTTGCTTCATCAGCTATCCGTGGATGGTGATTTGTGAAATGTTTTCAATTTGATCTAAAGGATAGTGCTGGAACTCATAGTTATTCCAAGACCTTTCGATAATAGAAACCGCACAAAAATAACGTTGAAATTATAAAAAGTATTTTTTTTGTCTTCAGCTACAGGCCTAACGAAGGAAAGAGATGGATGTACATCCTCCGGTTCACCCGGGTTTATACATGACAGAGCCGATGTCACAATTATTTTTCCTTAAAAGACATTATACTGTGTATACCATAGATGTAAGTAACTGAACATGTATACGTAATCTATACCTCACTATTTTAAAAAGTTATTGATATCCATAATGTAATTATGCTTTTATCTGTTTTATGTTTGCGTGGGAAATGAACTGTCAAAATGGACTGTAGTATTAGAAATGGCGGGTGTTTGGAAATTATCTCTAATTGTTTTTTTTATTTAATACACATCGTGACGTTTGTTAAAGGATATTTGAAAATTCTATTAAATAAAATATTTTTTTTTGTTCGAACTGTAATTATATCTAAATTAGTATTAAAATGTCCATTATGTCGGTTCTTTAATTATATGTTTTTAGCAATTTTTCTGCGGGTAATAGACAAATAGGCAGTCTAGTTCACTTTAAGCAATTATATCAATCAATTTGTATTTCTACTTTATTTTTTTCTATTCTACTTCAAATTAAAAATGTTATATTTTTGTTATACCAAGTCGTGTTGAAATAAACATGTTGAAATAACCCGCAGAAAAAAGCTTCGTTCATTAAAATTACAGTGTTGTATTAAGAGACTAAGGAACCTATCACAACACCTGAATTAGTATTTTAATAACAACACTATATTTTATTACTTTATTTATAGGTAGTGGCATTTCTCAAATTATTAGATTTACAATGTGGCAACACTTTCATTGCAATCCCTCCTTCCAACTACTGGTAGGTCAATTCATTTTGAGTTTGAATACGTTATACGTATATAATTATATACAAGGTAAGTCAAGTGTAAATATTTTTCCAATTCATATGAATTCTGCGAACTACAATTATTATTAGATAGGTTTTTAAATAATAGTTTTTAATAAAACTGCTGTGAAGAAAAATATTTAGTATCGTTAAAAGATTTAATCTTCAATTACCAATTTTTTTTTAATTGTATTTTTTTTGGGAAGTACCACAATTACATGACACTATAACTTTATCAGTATTGTTCGTTCCTATATGCTACTAAGTTACGTTTCTGAGTGTCAATTGTCAGTGTTGCCACATAAAAAGCACGTTGCGTTATATAATTTGCATCACAGTTTCATTTATATTTTGGTGGCAAGTATTTGTCAATTTTAAGCCGGTTGTGAGTATCATAGCTTCTTTTAAGTTTCCTCCACAGTTCACCGACTGAAAACGAAATAGTATTAAGAATATTTTTTACCACGAAACTAGACAATACCGTCCAACTCACAGAAACTTGTATTTATTTGTATAAAAAAATAAGTTTTAATATACTCATTGTATTTCTTTTCTTTAATTCTTTTGTAAACAGCCATATTAGCGTAAGTTATTTTAGTAAATGATTATACGATCCTAATTATACGAATCATGTAATAATTGTATACCCAAAGTTTAACTAATCGATTCAAAACAGTATACGCGACTTGACGTAATTATCAATAATTATAATTAAAGAAATATCGAGAAATTTTAAATTTAGAAGTAACTTTTTAATTATATCGGACGCAATATAATGTTTATTATCTTCAAAATTATTCGATGACAGTATTCGATTAGAGTTATTCGGGCGATAGGTTTTATTGTTAAGGTTCGGTGATAATTTTCTTAAATAAGGTTTAATGTAACTTTGTATTGTAAAGTTGTTTTTTTACGAGTAATTTTCTGAGGTTTAGCGCGGGACGCGGGGTGTATGTGCTGTCTGTCAATATTTAAAATATATATCCATATCAATTAAGTATAAATAGTTAAACGGATGTTTATTTCTGTGCATATCGTGAATGTATGTTGACATTTTCTTTATAGCTTTAAGATTTAATGTTATTGAATTCTAATGATATAATTTAAAGTTAACCTTATTATGCCGACTTTGTTGGAAATAATACATGTATGTTCGTTTTGTTGCAAAAAATAAAATCGAAATAACGATAATAAGATATCTACTTTGTAAAATAAAATGTTGACAGGCAGCACACTGGTTGAATACATTGTGTATACTAACTCTATAGTATGTAAAATCGATGTATCGTTATTTATAATGTCGATTATATTGATATTCGATGCGATTGTGATCTTGCTTGTCGAGTTAGGAAGGAGTATTAGACATTTTACGTTAGGGATATTTTTATTAACTAGTGCCATAATATATGAATAATACCTGGAAAATCGATATTTGGTAGGCGAATAGAACACCGCCATCTTGTATAAAATCTTATAAGTCAATTAGTATTTACACACTACTAAGAACATTACCAATTATTGGTTGCCAAATTGTGTGTGTTGTACAACAATAAGATAGACATGTGACACTTTTTCTACCAGTTTTTCAATATTTTCAAAAATTTCAAGAACTCTTTTTTTAATATTTTGAATAAGTATTTTATCGGTAATTTGAACTTAAACACCTTCATATTTTCATTTGTTGTAGAAATATTTAAACGACAGTTACATTAATCACCATCGTGACCAAATCTCGAAATAAAATCGTCAATATCCATTTTCACGTAGTTTCTAGTATTATAAATAACGTAATGGTTGGATAGATTGGAAGACGACCCGACCTCTTGTTTCAAGTCTAATTGATCTGCTGGGTTAATCTACAACGGGCGGGTTGGTGAGAAGATGGGTTACCGTTAGTGTTAAAAAGTATATGACGTTTCCGTGAGGTTATGTAAAACCGCCAGTCCCCTGCAGATATACTGTTATATAACGATAACATTCGGGTGACATAAAAACTTCCAACACTTGTATCGGCTACCAGTCCCTCTATCATTGCGCATGAAGCATCGTGGTGGGATATGTTATAGGCCCTCGGTAATGAGGAGAGGCAGTGCTCAGTAGTGGGCCATTAATAGATTCAACTATAATAACCAGGATCATTTTTTGGTAGAAACATCACTTGTTCGTTGTAAAATATATAATAATATGTTAATATATTTTTTGTTAAGGTCGTACAGTTTCCCGTGGCGTCAAATGTCAATACTCTGTTTCTACTCGTGGCTTTTCTTCCATGTTTATTCTATAGCAAAGGAATTGTTTTGTAAGATACGCGTATTAGTAGAGCTAAGGTATATTTTGTTATATTATATTTTGGGGTCATATAGGAGCGAATGTTATGGCGTATGTGAATTACTTTTGAAATGTCGCCTCCATTCTTTATACTCTAAAAAAATAAAAAAATATAGACCTATTGAGAAATCGTTAAGGTGTAGATACTTAGGACAAGAACTGGAAGTAAAATACAGTTTTAACATTGAAATTTACTACTTATTGATTTTATCCTTTGTGTATATAATGTCCTTTTGACATTTAAAACAGTTAACTTGCCAGTTGCTTGAAATACTTACGAAAAATTATGTCGATAAACTAAAGAATTTCATAACTTATTATATGCGATACTTCGAGCTACTTCTCGATTCACGAGTCTGGTTTGTATTTGCATGATTTCTCTTCAATAGTAACTACGTATACCATATAGAATTTAAAATAATTGTCTCATTTGAATAACCTTAAAAACGATACAGAAAAATAATATGTTGCTATCGTAAATTTTTTCTTTGACATCTTACTAGGTGGCGCTGTTTACATCACTAATAAATAAAACTATAAAAAAGTCGTGCCATTCATTGCATGATAAAGAAACTATGAGAAATGTTTCTAGATTCGATTGTAAATTATAGACACTAGTAAAATCACTTATCTTTTATCATAAGTGACATCATAGCGACGAATTGTTTTTATAACTTCAATCATGGGAATTGTTTCGTTTTCTAATTATATATAAGTTAGCTTATCTGTGATCGGTGTAAGTAACGTTTTCAACCAATTTTTTTCTTTCACAGTCTAATCTCTAGTGATTTTGTTTTAACCGAAACGTGTAAAGTTTTGATAATTAAATATTACTTTCATGATTTAATCAATTTATAATTACAACTTAAATTTTCTGTAATAAATTTCTCTAAAGTAGGTACGAGATGCCCTAATGCAATAAAAAATTATAAACTTTTTTCGAATGTAAATTGTTCTTTATTCGTTCGCAGTTGAACAAATTTACAACTAGGAAGTAATGTTATAAATACTTGACGTTTAGTATTATAGTTACAGTATTGGATTATGAATATTATTTTTGGTGGGTGCGCGAAATTTTAATATCATAAAATGTTATTTATTTCAAATATTGATCAATGTGCTGGTGAATGAATATTTCACAACGACAAAAAATATAATTGTAAACATTTTTGCTATATTTAATTGCTTAAGAGAATAAGTATTAACTTTCAATCATCAGTATTATATAAGTATTACATGAATCTAATACTGTAACTCTAAAATTTTTGAACCGTCAGTGATGTCCTCTGTTATACGATGGAACGGATATACGTAATTGAATTGTGAAAAAGTAAGATTTTTTACGGTAATTTTTAATTCCTGTACCTATAATTAGGTATTTAGAAATGTATTTTTACAATATTTTAATGACGTGTCTTGGAATGTAATTGGGCCTTTTAGCTAGTTATATAAATATTATCATTAAGGATATGCATTTTTAAAATGGAATGTTCGTGAATTTTATAATAGTTTAAGTTGAAAAAAAAATTACTTGTTGATGAACACATCGATCAATATAATTACCAAAATAATTAAGGTTTTTTGTTGCCAAGGATTCAATCTTATTCAATAACTCGAAACTTCACATTGTAATTTTAATACTTAAAAATTCACACGCGGCAGTGTTCTCGCCAAGTTCACATAGTTATTCCCGTTGATAATCCAATGGCATTCCAAGGCGCGTCTAACGGAGTATAGAGAAACTGTCCATCTCCTAGTATACTATAGATGTAATGCTTGTCTAGTGATATTAAGGATGTTTCAAGTTGGTTATATGATACGGCATAATATTTTACTAGTCAATAAAAATACAGTCTCGCTCAGTAGTTGTTGTTTTATTTTTTGCCACTTATGAATTATTGCAGCACTTATGAGTAAGCAAATCCTTCTTGTGATCTTAATTTAAAAAAAAACACGTTGACGATTAACATTAATTTAGTGTTCAGTATTGTTTGAATATATTTAAATTGTTTTTTATTGTTCTTTATTCTAAAGGAAATTTATTAGTATCCATGGATGTACCCAGCCTCTTAACCATTAGGGGTCCAGGTGACCCAGAAGGAATATAAACAATAGTTTTAGCGTAATACTACCTATATTATGTATTTTGCAGCTGATAGTGTCGCAGAGAAATAAAACGATTTAAAATTTATTATAAACAGATTTTAATACAAAAGTACTAGTTTGGACCGGAATCCTAAAAAGTTTATTTACAAAATTTAAATTCATACAAAAATAGACCTTAACACCCCCGAAAATAAAATACAAAATGGAATGTGGTCTTTACAGACATTTCCTATATTTAATGAAGTCTTTATATTAAAGCATTTAATGAGCTTTCCTTTACAACATAACATACATTGTACACAAAAAAAATATCGTTGTACATTATTCAAACATTTCAAATTCCTCAAAACAAAAGGCATGAATTAATTCCATGATTAATTGATAAGTGTCATAGCTTTAAACTTAAATATCATTTTCCTTTTCAGTTACTTTGAAAGATACACATGAGTATAATTTAATGGACCAGTAAACCACAGCAAGAATAGTAGCTAGAAGAAAAAAAGAATCGCGAGCTTCTTGGTACATAACTGAAATTTAATTAATACTCTTGTAACTTTATTCCAGATTTTTCTCTATCTCATTAACACTGGACACCGATAAATAGATTATAATAAGATATATCAATATATTGCATTTAGGACTTTGTTTTAGTTATGTAGAAAATATATATATAGGAGGAATGACACTAACACGAAGGTAATTTGCAATGCAAAGTTATAAAATTAATTGCTAAGCTTGAGCAATTTATACTTATAATAATAGTAAATATAAAATTATATCCGGAATAAATATTTTTTATGTTAATATATATAATTTGAGTTTAGAAGAACTGATAAAATACGTAATAATGGACTAGTTATACATATATTTATTATTGTTTGATTCATAATAATAATTGTTTTTTATTTTAATCGGTGTCGAATCCCAGAGCAAAAATCGTTGTCTTATCGATTTGTACTTCAATATTAGGGAAAAACATACAGTTTTGACTTTAGGATTCGACAGAACTTATTTATCTAGGCATATTACGGCACGACAAAATATTGAAATCGAATGATGTACTACAATATGCACAGATTTTAACATCTCATTCTTGATAGGTAGGTATTATTTGTACAACAATATTGTCATGATTAATATTAGAAATTTGGTATTATACTCATAATTTTATATTATGTACATTTAGTCGAATTATAATAAATATGGAAGCTCAGTGATTTTATTACATACTAAAGAAATTGTTTAGTTTATCGAAGTAAATTTATATCAAAATATTTTGCAGACATTCTTTTATATTAACAAGTTCGTAAGAATTAATTGAACTAAATACTTCCATACTTATTTAACTTCGACGTCTAATACCTAATCTAAATTCACTTAGAAAAATGTTATAACCAGTCTATAATTCAAAAGAAATATTTGACGAAACGCCCTAAGACGTCAATTTAATAATAGCCAATTTGCCTTAATTAACTGACTTTTACGATTAAACTGAGCAATTTCCTTATATCTAAACTCCTGCCGCAAAACATCAGTATCTTCAGTCAACGCCACACTTAATCTAACAATAACTACTGCCAAATTGCAAGATCTTGGCAAGAAACACTGCCGTGTACACAGCTGCTAAATGGAAAGTTTTTATTTATTTATTGAACGTAATAGTATATGTATATTTTAAATTCCTTCATTTTAATGTCTTGTTAAAGTTGTGTAACTTTATTATGTAAAGATGAAATAGAACGGCCATGGCCGCCTTTACCATATTTTCTAGAATCTTAAAGAAATTTCAATTCGGCAGTAGCTGATTAAAAATTCAAAAAACGAGCCGTTATAACACTGCTTTCGCTTAAATATTGACCCGAATACCAGGTTATTTGTTTATTGTCTAAAATTTACAATTACTTATCAATAATATTCATCTGGTAACTTGTAGACACTATACCTTCGTCGTTCTGACATTATAAAGGTATTGTCCGATCGGATTAAGGACTCTCGTTCTGCTTCCATGAAATTTGCCTTCACAAAGTCTGATCTAAGCATTCCTTTTAATTCGTCTATACTTTGGCTTAAATTATCGGCCTTTATAAATTTTAGTTCCTGTAATTTTCCTTCCACATGTCCTGTCGGTTGTAGAGGCTGGTACAAAGTCTCTTTATTCGGTAACAGTTTATGTGACCCGTTAATAAACAAAGTCGAGCCGCGTCTCATCGTCTCTCTACTAAATTCGACGATTTCTAAAGAGTTTTGACTGAGGATGAAGCTTTTGTATTCTTTAATGAAGGCTGTAATGAGTGTCGCGAGCCCAGTTACTATGAGCCCGTAGGATATTAAAACGGACAGTATTGGTCCTACCGTTGTGCCCAGAAAGATCCACCGCCATATTGGTGTGCTGACATTTTCTATACCCTGTTAAAATAAAAATACTTATTATATTGTCTGATGATGTTCAAAAAAGAAAGGTTTTTCGTTTAAGAAGAAAGTAGCGCCATCTTTTAAAACTGTTTCGAACTACATAAGATATGAGTCTCGTTGGACCTAAAAGAAATGGTTTTGTTTAGTGCCAGAGTACAGGGGTATTTTTTGTTTTTACACCATTTCAAATGAGCGAAAATTATAATGCTAAATGTCAGGGGTCATAAAATGTACATATCCGTGTATTTTCCTGTTGTTAATATTATTTTTATAGTGAAGATACTACCTGCGGTGTATTTTAACATGGGATTTCTCGAGAATTTGCCAAAAGAAGATTGCTTCAGAGGCAGCGATTAAAATATATTAATTATATCAACAATATCTCTTACCTCTTCAATCCACATGATGGGAAAAGTTATGTCTGGGAATTTATGAATATTATTCACTTTTATCTTCGATGCTCTATCCACTTTTAGGTTTAATTGAACTCTAATAAGACCTTCGAGGGGGACGCCAATTTTCTGTAAAAGACAATATAAATTAAATAATATGGAATGCTATCAGTGTCTTTCATATTTTGGATAATAATAACCCTTTGATGATTTTGTTGTCCTTGGGCAGCTACACCAACCAGCCGACGGTTTTAAAAGAGTCTTAATATTCATGATTTCATAAAAGTTAACCTTCAATCTTGCTGGACTATGAAGTCGTGTTAGCGCATTCTGCATATTCTGAGCATCTTGTTCACAACATGAAAGCCGAGATATATTATAGTACGCGAACTTACAGGTTGTATCATAAAATAGCTTTCATGTTTCTTTTTGTCCGGGTTGAGGCCTTCGAAAAATTCCAGCAGAGTCGGTTCCGCGTCGTAGAAATGTGGGTAAGACAGGTAAACAGGGGCATCTGATAAAAAAATACAAAGATTTAGACGTAGAATATAAGAATTTCATAATTAATATATTAATTTTCATAAATCGCATTAACCCAAATGTTTAAGAAAATAGTGAAAAGGCATTTACTAAGTTAGTGCGCCCAAAATCTTAGACATCATCGCCGCTTACCATCAGGTGGGATCGATGTTCAGCATTAACTTATAACTAGGTAATGTATGTATGTAAACAAACAACGTCAAGATGAAGCGGTGATGCATTGGCAGTTATTTGAACTTGGCTTATCACACTTCCACATATCTTAATGTATGTTATTTTATAGTTAACAAATCAATCTCTAGAAATTACACTAACATCCTTTCACTAAGATCGATTTCGAGAAATCGATTTTTCATAAAGCGGCTTAAAATTTGCTTTTGTTACAAAGTCAATTTTTTAATTTCATCATATTAACAAGTTAAGGATTTACCAGTAGGCTCAGTAGAATTTGAAATTAGAATGGTAGATTTTGTGGGCAGAATTAGGGGCAGCAAAAACTTAACAACATATAGTACTTTATCATCGCAACCAATAATTGTTCCACTACTGGGCGTGGGCCTCCTCTCACAACAGGGGTACAGGCTAGAGTCCACCATGCTGGCTAAGTGCGGATTTTGGACTTCACACACTTTTGAGAACTCTCAGATGTGCAAGTTCCCTTACGATGTTTTCCTTCACCGTATCAAGTGATATTAAACTCCTCATGCGGACATAACTTTGAAAATTTAGTTTTAGAGTGAGTTTATACAATAAATTAATATTTCAAGACACATACTGTATTGGCACGGGCTAATATTCTGGAGTCCACGAGGTGGACACTTCTCTCCCTGGCAGTAGCATTGGTTGTCCGGATTCACTTCAGCCGACTCGAAGGTAGAACTGGGCGGCGTGTACAGACCTGCTAAGATGCCTACAACCAGAAATATTGCGCTCAGATTGTGTAAGAATACGTAATTGTTGTAAGAAAAACACTTGACACAGCTCCAAAACTGTTTTAAAATTATAAAAAAAACTTAAGTTGAAAATTGTTACGTGCCTGTGATATCAGAGCGCCTGATAGTTTTCAATAGCATTTTCTCTAAAACGTGTTAGGGCTCAGTTAAAAACTTAGATTTGTGTTTTTAACTTAAATGGCTGTGTTTACCTGCGTTTATAGGTCATATTATTTACGTTAAAGATAAATATTTGTTCTCGGGTCAAGGGCCAGGACATGATTTGTTTAGTGCAGGAAATGAGTAAGCTTGTGTTTAAGTTAAATTTAATTTAAAACCCACTTACCATCTTTGTAAACATCCTTTCGGTATGTGAGAGGTAGTATTCTGCATAGGTCCTTATCGTACACATATACCGTGTTCTCTTTGGTAATGGAGCGCGGGGGAAAGAAAGATCCTTCGGAGGCCCTGGAAATGTAAATGGTTAGAATTAAATATCATTTATTTTGAGACTGCAAGTGCAAGACCTCACGTGCAAGACTTGGAAAGCCAAAAACCCTATCTGAAGCACTCAGAGCCGTTAATGCTTACTTAAATAATTATGTCGTTAATCTTTAGTATAGAAATTCCGCACTAATTTTATAATGAAGAGCGGCATAAGTAACTTTCTTTGGCTTTCGAAATTCTTTTTTCCATCATGATATTACGTAAAAGTACTCTTAAAGAAATAGCTTAAAACAAAGCAAAATTTTAT
>DWJZ01002344.1:0-19764 GCA_018249125.1 Asbolis capucinus
TCTGGGAGTAGCTGGTCTTATTGGGCAATGTGTTGGAGCCAAGGGTGTAGTGCAGGGATCGGCAACCTGCGGCCCGTATGCCATTGCGGTGTAGCTTCGCTTCGGAAGAAGATTGGATGAAAACTATCCAATAATCCTTCTCGTCATATAAGCTACAAATATGCTGAATTTCATCTTATTTGGTCCATTGATTTCGGAGTTGCCACACTAAATTACACCTGTTATTCTGCGTTATATAAAATTTGTCCTAAAACCATTCTCGAGTTTAAAATTACGATTAAGCCAAATTTCATCTAAATCTGTCCATTGCTTTTTACGTGTTGCTCGAACAGACAAACAGACAGATAACAAAACATCGATAACAAAACATAAAATTAAAAAAATATATTTAATGTACAGAATTGACCCCGTTTCAGCTATATTATTAATATCTACATATAATGGAAAAATAAACAAAACATTTATGCGAAAAATATTTATTTCCGTCCAGTTGTTCATCACGCTTAGATCACAATACAAAAACATGTTTTAATAAAACAATACTTAGTTTAACACGAACACAAAAATAGTTTGTGTTCCAATTGTCTACTTAGCACTATGTATTGGCACTTTCTGAGCACGAAGTGTTGGAGTGGTCTATATTTACAAATATCTTAAATAATACGTATTATAATAAAAGCTGCTTCACATTATGTCGGAACGCAGAGTTCAGGGCGCAAGGAGGGCAGGTCTCCCCTAGAATTTACACATTCAATCAATAAACAAGCCTCCCTGGTCCTCTGCCCTGTGTCCCCTGTCACCTACGTCACCTGTACCCCTGGGTCCCCTGTCACTACCCCGAATCCATTTGACTCCAGTCAAAATTTGGTTACGGCCGTGATTATCGTATCGTAGTCGAGTGCATATTGGAGCTATGTTGCGAGTATTAGCACAATGTCAGTTTAATTTCATAATGTCCAATACCGAGAATATATCGGCTAGTCTGAGTGTATGCCTTGCAACATTCAAATCAGATTTGAATAACTTAAAAGGTTTACATTTGAAATTAGTATTAATATATCAACTGTAACATTAGATGGTTATCAAAAATATTTTACAATATTTACAATCAAATAAAATCTTGTAAAAATATTTATTAATTTGATTAATTTTCCCCTCAACACGAGTAAAAAGCTACTTAGCTGAATAGTAGTAAAAAAGTACTTTTCCTTACTTTTACTAGGGCATTACTTTTTATAGCACCGACAAACGAATATTTTCTCCGACAAAATGTAAACCAACTGATCGACAAGGAACAGATGATTTGATCACCATTGATCACTGTAGCCGTTATTTTATCATTTTATCACCAGTTAGGAATTGCTATTATATTTATAGAAAACACTACCTAATTAGCATGGTATAGATCAGTAGTTTTTAACAATTTAGTGATGACCATTCGACAAAATTTTTGTCTACCCATGGTAGAACTGTTTTAAGGTAATATAGAAAACAAATAAAATAGATAATGTAGGAATTCTTATTTTTTTATATATATTTTTAGGATATCTTCATGTGCATCCCAGGACCAGTGGTCCGCGGACCACAGGTTCAGAACCACTGGTACGGATAGTCTAAAAATGCATGCACTTCAACTGACCTCGAATTTTATGTATGAAAATAAATACATATTGCAACGCATTTCTAGTGTGCGTGCGAAAAAGACTGATTCGTTTCAACGGTGCATGTACAGTCTGTCTTCACCATTTTAAACACCTTGTTCACATGTGTGGGTTCAGGTGCATTTTTGACCGGATTATTTTTAGTAATACAGCATGTATCTATATCGGAATGTCTTTAATCCAGCCATTTTAAAGATTGCCTACAATTCGGTTAGCTAAAGTATTTATTATATTTTAAAATTGTGCCTGTATTCGAAACCTCGATATGAAAAGAAACATTTATTTACGTGGAGAAAATTGAATAGGTTATTTTTCATTAACGGTGACAACAAAAATCTGAGCAGATATCGCCAGTAACATACATATATATGTTAGTTTAAAGATATGAGCCGTGATGTGATTATTACATTTAGTAGAAATATATCAAAATAAATAGTGATATCAATATAAAAAATATAGCTGTTATAAAAACATACCATTTTATAATAAGTTTTTATATTTCAAGTTAAAACATACAGTGTAGATGCTGGTTCCAAAAATGATAAGAATAAAAGTAATAAATAAAAATGAATATAGTCTGTGCAGTCATCACTGACCGTCAAGCCCACACACCTGCCCAACAGTGGTGGAACATAACCACTTTTCCCGTCAAAAAAAATCCCCTGAACTAGCAAAACACCCCTTATATTTTAACAGGACAGGATCATATATCGATCTTTTTACACTGTACACTAGGAACAATAATTTCAAAAAGTATATTAAAAATAAGTATTTATAAATGCATCCAAAATATGGATTTCTTATTTAATTGGTCAATGTAATTATTATTATAAAATAAATTAACATTATGCACTGTATAGTAAAGATAACAGAAATACTTAAGTCTATCTAAAGTTAGGTAATTTACAAAGTTGGGAAGGTAACAAAGTCACTGTACAGTCGAGAGCCATCTCCATCACATTTAAAAAGTTAACATTATGTACAAAAATATTTCAATACCCCCGCAGAATAAGGAGGTAAACATCTTTACGTAATTTTTCATTATTAAATTTTCTATTAATATTTTAAAAGTTATCCATAAAGTCTCTAATACTTGATGTTTAATGGAGTTTGTTGCGAAAAAAAAATTATTCTAGCTAATAGTTTTTAAATGCAAACGGGTACTCACGATCTGTTTATTTTATACCGATATTTCGACCTAATTGCATGGGTCATGTTTTGCCGTGGCTGTACCCGTTTATATTTAAAATGATTAGTATCCGTGACATTATTAGTTTAAAAACATAAACATTTTTAGTTTGCCGGAATATTCGCGGGAAGGTTAAGTACGTCGACAAGTCAAATCCGTGTTAAAAATGAATTCATCAACTTTTTGACTTTTCTAATACCTTGCAGAAGATTCTTGCCGGATAAATATAAAATTGCGCAGAATCGAACGAATTAAGGATAGAACGTGTGTTGGGTTCTAGTTGTCAATCATTCCTTGTTCTAGTTGTCAATCATTCCTTGTTGTAGTTGTCAATCGCAATGATTCTAAGTGTAATCAATCATTTAATAGAAATACCTGAACTTAAAAAAATCTCGGTCAACTCAGTAAGGATTTACGCCAGCTTTCTTTATTGTTATTTTTTAGTTTAATACCTAATAATAATATGTACCTAAAATCACCCAATGCTTTTTTATCTGTTCTATAAAAGATCCAATTCTAATATTACGACTTTATTCTGTTGGGGTATCGATTTCATTCATAAACCTAATTACAATAATAATCTAAATCTATAATGTGTAGTTTTGATATTAGAATAAATGATTATATTTAATTTTATAATGCACCGATTGGAAGTTCAAAATTCTGACAAAATGACAGGTCAGGATCAAATTTATCGGCAAATAATAATGTGTTAGCAACTGACAAACAGAAATCCTTGTCTGTTTGTCATAAATTTCCCACGAGCTGCCACAATAATTGCTTTTCATAATCTGGAGCTCCCAATACTATGTATTTCCCATTCATTCTGTTACAATTTTTCATATTATCACCAATAAACGTATTACGAGAAGGTGGAAAAAGCTATCAAAATAGTTATTTTACACATAAGCGTAGTAAATTATTATAAGTATAATTTATTACAAAATAGTTACAATCTGCCAGTTAAATTTTAAAAATCTCTTAATACTCCACAAACAATTTGGCAACATTGAATATATACATCTCTCACAAATTGTCCTCAAATAGAATGTATTGTCACAAAAATCTGTTCGCATATTCTAGAACCTACGTTTAAACCTGTACTAGCTAGCACCTTTCTTCTGCGGCCACAATACTTCAGGATGGTTCAACATGTAATACGTCATATGTTTGTCACTACCGTACGTGGACGCTTTCGTCCCCAAACACATTAGGAACTGACTCTTCTCCAAATTCTTATCACAGGCTACCGAGTGGAAAATATGCACCAAGCTATTGTCCGCGATTCTGTACACTGTCAAATTTGATTTTATCAAAGTTTCAAACAGCTGAACGTCTTCCATCCCCCATCCCTTTATATTCAAGTCGAATCCGCCCACTCGCACCAAATCACGCTTATAAATACCTAGGATACCAAAACCGTACTGCCTGAAGTAACCGAAATCGTCATGTATTTCCTTACTATACTTTAAATTAGCTAAATCTACATCCGTTTTTGGGGCACCACTAGCTTCGTCATCTGTTTTGTCTTTCTCTTCTTCCTCCGGCTCAAGAGTATCACCCTTGAATTTATTATAATCAGTACCATAGACCACTTCAGGGTTATATTCACTAAACACTATAGGAAAGTAAACTTGATAGTATTTCACTGTATTTATCCTTATTCTCCGGAGAGTTATATGGTTGAACATCATGTCTACATCTATGAAAAATACTAGGTCATCATCTGAACACATTTTAAGTCCCTCGGTAAGAGCTGCACCTCTGGAGAACACCGTTGATCCCATTTGTATGACTTTTATATCCTTTCCATACATATCTTTATAATACTCAATAAGGGATTCTGTATTTTTGTAATCTAAAGGGTTTTTACTATCTAAATAAAGTACTACTATCAGCGTCACAGCCTCATCGCTTTTCAGAACTATATCTTCATAGTTCCTCATGAATCGGCCAAATATTTCTTGCCGGCCCGCTAAAGGCAGGATGAAGTGTATCCTTCTATCATAAATAGGGTATTCGTACTCATTGTCATACCATTTGAGGACTTTTGGAAGGTTGTTCTGTATCTTCATGAGTCCTGTCTCGAAGGCTTCTCTCACGTTTAGTTTGTCAAGGAAGCTCTGCTGCTGATTGGATTCATCAAAGTCTTCGTATTCGCTAAGGTCGAATTTCCCATTGTTTTCTATTTGATCCAGAATAGCTGGATCTTCGAACGGCGGTGCTTCTCCCATGGGTAACTCGCGTAAATCAGTCCCTGAAAGATCAAATAATAGAATAAATATAATATTATTAATTATTAATTAAATTAATAATGAATTGAAAGGCAAGGTCGACGATATTATTTCGATACAAAATATCGATAAAATCAAATACACAAATGACAAACAAAAATTGTATGGTGTTTTTTTACGTAGAATAAGTTAATACTTGACGGCGATCCCACCTGATGGTAAGTGGAGATGATGTCTAAGGTGTTGGACGCACTAACGGAGTAAATGCCTATTCATTCTTCTTTTATATGGTGCCCAAAATAAAATGTAGACAAATACATGGGACACACTAAAAGTTTCGCACTTCTAACTAGTCGAAACTATTTGAATTTCGCATGTTATATTTTTTAAAACGTTGCAACCTTCTTGGTAATAAAAATAAAAAATTGGCGGCAAATAATTTGTCAATTGTTTTTTATCACACATAAAAGTTCTACGTACGCAACGAAAATGGAATCTTAATTCCATTTCTTCCTAATCTTTCCATCCATTCCTATTCCTTCCATTTCCTAATCTTTTCGACTTATCGAAAAGATTTTAGAGCGATGATTTTTTATGATTTTAAAAGTTTTCTCTCCCCACAAGACTGTGCAATTCGTCTTCAAAATGCTTTTGGGAGAGAAGCATCTTGTTTGAGCACTGTGAGGTGAATTTGAGAGAGGTCGGGTTTCTTTACATGACGAATTTTGTGAAGGGCCGCCTTCAAGTGCCGTCAACGAATATGATGTGGCTACTGTCAAGCGGCTAATTGAAGAAAACCCGCAAATTACCAAATTCAGAAAATTGCACACAAAGAATTAAAAGTTCGGAAAATTTGTTGTCGTTGGATCCCTCATGACCTTTTCAGTTTCCGAAAAAGTACAACGTTACCCATCCTGCACATAGCCCCGACCTAGCACCCTGTGATTACTGTATTTTCCCCAAAATCAAACATTCCATGAGAGGTTTCAATTTTACCAACTCCGAAGAGGCAGTAATAGCGTTCAATCAGCACGTAGATAACATGCCTTCAGACCTGTGGCCCTCCTGTTTTGAGAAATGGTTCGATCGCATGAAACAATATTTATAATGCAAAGGAGAGTTTTTAATAGCAATAAACATAATATTTAGGTTATAATATGTTGGTTTTTTAAGTTATGCAAATTATTATGTGTGATCTACGTATAAATAGGCTGGATGGCTTTCCAGAATTCAATCTGTTCAACGCAACTGCTCGCGCATGGCGCGCAACTGTGATGTCACGGAGTAGTTTTACATCTAAATAGGCTCAATGAACTTATGACTTTCAAAAATACTCCAATGTTTTTACGCATTTCTTTGTATGTATCAAGCACGCCAGTTTTTTCTGACAACTGAGACGTCAAGAGCACAATTTAGAGAAGGGAATACTCAATCTGAACTCACGTCTCGCTCCGCTGCACCCCACTCGAATGGCGTGAATCAATGTATCGACAACCTGTGCATCGATAGCCTGTATACCCATTGGTGAGTTCCTATTATATTGTTATAAAAAAATTAACAGGTACCTTGTGAAATGTCGATCGATTAAATGACATTCCTAATATGCTATCTATAGGTACTGTAATAAAACTCAAAGGGCGTTTTTCCTGTACATTGAGTATATTTAAAAAAAAATTGATGGGGTACTAACGAGGTAATAACAAATTAGAATACAAAACATTTTTTTGTATTATTGTCTGTCTGTCCGTCTGACGACAACGAGCATCACGTGAACATCTGTAAATGGATTTTGATGAAAGTTGGCAAAGTTATTACATACATCTTGGATTTACATTTAAGATAACTCGTTACATTGAATTTTACGATTACGATTTAGATTTAAGTTTTAACTCGATTAATAGCATGGCTCACTTAGGATAAGGGATGATTTTTTTTATTGGATTTACTTAAAAGTTGCAAAACCATTTGTTATTTATAATAATGAAATAAGTTTTTGGCCAATTTGGCAATTTTTTTAAATAATTACGTCTGTTTGTCTGAACGCGCATCACGTCAGAACCTATGGGCAGATTTTGATGGAACTTAGCAGAGTTATTACTTATATTCTGGATTAACAGACTACTTTTATCTCGAATTATTAGGTATCCCTGGGATAGGGGATGAAAGTTCGTATAGGATTTTTTGTAAATATCAACCCATTTGCTTAAATTTGTAACAAATGTTCCTAAATGAAACCAAAATAATGCGAATATTATATTAATTCATCGTTTCTTTAATTTTTTCACATGAAGCATAAAATTTATTCGAAAATACCATGGATTGCGAAAAGTTACAAAAAATCCATACGCGAAGAGCTGAAGTTAGACAAGAAACCGCGGCTCTCAACTGCTTGTTTCTTTGTCTTCGAGTTTTTTGGACTCAGCCCATAAACCTGGCGCTGACTTTCAAAAACTCACAAAGGCCGGTGATAAGAGAATAAAAAAGCAAAGGGACGTAGTAATATGTGCTGGCCTGACCAAATTCACACCACTCTTAGTATGAAAGTTTCTGAGGCCGTACGTATTGTGGAAAACTACAATAGGTCACGGGATATCTTATGAGAAAGGATTACTTTCTAATTTAGGTTACGACTCCCAATATTGGGGGAAGACGCCAGGAGGAGTTTAAAATGGCGAATATCTTAGGATAATCGTATATTTAAAGAAAGCGTATTCTGTGTTCAGGTAAAATTATAATTTCCATACCTTGATTTATACATTGGCCTAAATAATACGTGTGAATGGGACGGAGTTATTAATTGAACAAACACGGAAAATTGTTATACTTATCTTAATAACAAAGTGTAACTCTTGCGTTCGGGATTACAGTTTACCTATTACCCATTTACCTAATAAGTAGTTATTTCATATTTACACCTCAATTGCTACTCTTTTCCATCAGGCGCTTAACACATTTCTTATTCAATTACTGATTTCATATTTCATCAGCAAAACCTAAGGCCTTAGGAAATCTTAATATTGGCGTATTTAAAAACAACCACCTCCAAATTTATTAAGGAGCTTCTGTGAGTATTCGTTTTTCGTACTATATATAAGGTATTTTTTTAACAAGCGGGTTTATATTATGGAAGTTATCGGACGCATCCCTAACATTTATGTTAATATATTTTGCCTATGTTCATCAGGGATAATGGTTAAATATTTTTTGAAATCGGCCCAGTAGTTTCGGAGCCTATATATATGCCTCAAACAAACAAACAATCAAATCTTTCCTCTTTAGAATATTAGCATGAATAACATTGTTACAAAAGGTGTCTCAGAAATTGCATTTATATAATTCTTAACCCTCGTAAGTCGTAAAACATTATAATCCTATGGCATTAAACATGACAAAAGCTAGCAAAAAATTATCAAACTTTAACCCAATTAAAATGTTAAAAACTTAAGTAGGTATAAAAAAAATCACAACATTTATTAGACTGAACATTTATTATTGAAAGGTCACAGAGAAAAACATGTCACCTATCTATAAATTTATCAGAAAATTTATTAAAGATCTTATTATAAGGCCATTGGTTAGACAATTTGCTTCTCATTAGTCCGATATATCCAAATTGGTAAACGTCAGGTCAAAGTATGACGCCAAGGTTAAGCAGACCAATGTACTTGTACATTTCGTCGCTGCTATAAAAATAATTCAATCCATTTTAAGTAATTACTGTGCTGATTTTCGATTTGATTATTTGGTTGTATGATGTACAGATACAAAGTCGAATTTAATGCTCAGAACATTCTCTCCCAGTCAACCTTTGGACAGTAAAAACGTATCGATGTGACCGCATGGATTAAAAGTAAAAAGTAATTAAATTTTGACAGATTAAAATATATATCTATATAGTAAACTAACGCAGGTACTTACATATTAAGCATTAAATTCAAGCCGTAGTCGGCTATGTGTACGTATAATATATATGTATGTATGTGTGCCTACATTATCTACTAAGTACAGAGATATCTCATGCCGTGATACAGAGAAAAATGAATCATCGCCGAAGAGTTCCTCTCAAAATCTAGTCAGGTAATAAATCGCCATACAAGTCTTATTTACATAACCACACAAATCCCACTTGACTTGCTGTTCGAGTACAAGAAAGTTCGTATTACTTGGTTACGCGACTTTATCGTATATGAAAGAGTCTTGAAAGTTGTCTTGCTCTCATGTGCTAATAAAATGGTTGACGATTGACAAAGTTTCGTTATATGGAAAGAAGGATCTGGAAATAGTGGAATAAAATCACTTGTCATGGAACTAGACTGTATTTGCATATTGGTAAGATCTCTTGAAGTTTCGCATTTCGTGACATACTTTTCAAAAAGAGACAAAGTATTTTTAATGATATTGGTTATTGAGGAATTATTTTTGGTCATTGAAGAGTTTTTATTGGTCATTGAAGAATCATTTATTCACTAATACTTACATTCATCACATCAATCCATAACTGTCCCACTACTGCGCTCAGGTCGCTCACAATGTGAGGGGTACAGGCCATGGTCCATGCTGTCCAAGTGCGGATTGATGAACTTCACTCACCTTTGAGAATTTTATATAGTACTCTCGATAGTACTCACGATGTTTCCTTTACCGTAGCAATTGATAATCTGACTTCTGATACGCACATAACTTTGAAAGAGGTACGCGCCGCAGGAATTGAACTCAGGACCTGCTGTTCGAGAGACCAATATTCAAACCACTAGACTGTCACTATACCTACATTACCAGATTTACTCGGACCATAGGGAGCAGTTTTGTACTGATATTGCAGATTGTACAAAACAGCCTTCCAAAAATTTTCGACACAAATTTTAAGGGACCTTTTCGGAAGTGTTTAGCTTTAACAATATCATTTTGGGTTTTCTGACATTAACATGAATTCTACAGTCCTTCCACAATATTGTTGGATATATATTTAGATACTCTTCAAAGACCTTTCCTGTTACAACGGAACCTAAAAGTCCTATTAAAATACTGTGTTAGCAATATTCTAAAATAACCTTGAGCAATATAATACCATAGTAGTACAACAACCAGTTGACCAGGTTGCACAGCAATATGAAATGAGAACTTGATCAAGAATATATTAGATATCGCCTCCAATAGAAATATAACACTAAGAAACTGCCCGCATGAATATACACTTATACATCTTCTTTGAGTTACTACTGAACTTAGTAAAAAAACATTCTACGTTCAGCCTAATTATACCCATTGTATCTAGTTGATTGTAATAAATAATTGGGGCGTTGTTGAATATGTTTATGTGTTGGCTGTTTGTAACGAACTAAACAAAATACCAGCCCACATTTCAAGAGAGCTGGTATGTATTGATCCACATTTTTGTTGCTGATCCGACACATCTATTTGTATTAATGATCTAAGAATAAATTAGTGTTAAAACCTTACAGTCGGGTTTGTACACAGCATCACGTTGTGTAAGGTACAGTGTTGCTACTTTCCTGTGAACCCTCGTCAGCGTCGACCACACACCGTTCATGAATGTCACGGTGACATTGTTTAGACATTTGTATAAATACAATAAAACAAGATTTTAATGTTCACACAAAGTAGGCAGATTCTACATTAAATGCTACTTACATTTCACCTTAAGAACATTATAGTACCGACATTAGTACAATGTGTTCCAATGATTGAACAACTGTACATATTTCGTTTATTCCGTTGTAAGATTTCTAATAATTTGTAAAAGGTTTTTACGGAATGAACTTATCAAAAATATAGAGCAGAAAATTACAAAATTTTAATATACAAGGCAGGGAAACGGGTATTCAGGAAACTGACAAGTTTCGCCTAACTAGAGAGATCATGCATGGTCATGCATACTGCAAACTGATTTTCAATATACAAGGCAGGGAAACGTCTTTCGGGTATTCAGGAAACTGACAAGGTACGCCTAACTAGAGAGATCATGCATGGTTATGCATACTGCAAACTGATTTTCAATATACAAGGCAGGGAAATGTCTTTCGGGCATTCAGGAAACTGACAAGTTTCGCCTAACTAGAGAGATCATGCATGGTCATGCATACTGCAAACAGATGCGCCTTTTATTATCAGTTGCCCGCAATGTTTAATTAATCTGACAGATACTAAACACAATACAGACTGAAATAGTTTAAAGATTCTAAGGTGTCGAGACATTTTATTTCATTCGTTAAGTGACGCCTGACTTCAATACCGTGTAATGGTAAGTGGCGATTTAGTCTTCGATGGTAAAAAGCAGTAACTTCGTAAGTCTATTCACTCTAGACTTAAAAACATTTATAACATAATCAGTACCTTTCTTTCAAATAATTTATCAAAGAATGTCTTTAAATATTCTTTTACTTTGTTAATAATTTATAACTTATGTAGGGACTTTGTATTGTAAAATGTTGACTTTTGTTAAGTGAACTTTCGGCTATTAAGACGAAATAAATAATTTTCATTCAAACTCTTTTTATCGTGCTACTTGAAAAGGATACCGTTTGCTTTCAAGCACGTATAGCGCATGATACGGGAAGCATCTAATATTTTATGATAAAGGAATTTACTAAATAAAACACCTTTACATGTTTATTTTTTGCTTAACAGATACAATAGACTTTATTAATATCCTAATATTCCCAGTTTCATAATAACAGCCATCATCACAACTCATTCTAATTTTACTCTATTTCTGTGTTCATTTCTTTTTTAAATAGCAACGTCGACAAACTCAACTTAGGCGTTTTCAATAATCTATCCATACTCGCTAGTTACAAGTAAAATTTTAACATTATAAAAGTTAAATAATTGTAAATTTTTCACAGTTGCTAGACAACTGACTTATGGATGGATAGAAAATTGAAAAAGACCATTTAAGTAAATTGTGGAGAGACCTTAAGTATAGAGATTCCACAATTAGATTTCCTTTACCGAAGCAAGTGATATATTTTTTTTCAATATATGAATCGCCTACAAAATTCTACCCCAACACTACAAATAATAGGCAATACATCAAACTATCTTTATAATAATAGGTATAGCAAAATCTTTGTAGCCCTTTACACAGACGGAGCACTATGAATTTTGGCACAGTTAAAATTTCCACAAAGAAGGAGTTCAAAAACGACTATTTTAAAACTTGCAAAATCATTGAAAATACATTAAATTACAAAATAAATATTACATACGCTACCATGCATTTGACATACACTAACGTTTGGAAATTTCAGTATTGACAATGACAATTTATGTTTTAAATTGAATTACGGTTGAACTTCAATCTCAAATATGATCTCTAGGTATGATAAATCTCTTATTGATAGTTGTAAATAAAAATAATTTAGGAGAAACTTAACGAACAGAACTCTCAAAAATAATTGTAATTTTTTTTCTCTGTTTATTACTTTGTGTGTGCCTTTCTGTGCTTTAAATACAGTTTTCACTTCACATTCCTCAGCTATACCGAAGCGAAGCTATGCAACGAATACCTTACAATAAATTTGTCCCCATAAGTTACAATTTAACTTAATTTAATTAGTCTTTAAAATATTGCACTGGGAAATTACTAGGGATGGTATATAATCGATAAATCGAATCGTAATCGATTATGATTCAATATGTGAATGTTAAAATAATCCTTCGCTCAATGCATTTTAGGGCTCCGTAGAATTTCCCTCACAATAACCTTGCTGTCGACGAATGCTTGAATATTATGGAATAATTTTCAGTTAACCCATAAATCGGTAATTTTTGGAATAAAAGAATCATTCAGTGGATCGAGGTTGGCATGAACAACACAAATAACTTCTAAGACCCACCTAGGCTACAGGCATCGTTAAAATGGGTTTGTAATCAAGGTTAACATTATTTTAGAGTGCATTAACCGAATAATGAAAATAACAAATATTATATACTCAGTCAGTTTTCTCACAATTTTCACAAAACATTGTATACTCGGACACCCTGTATAAGTAAAAACGTTTTCACTAAAATCCTAAAACTTTATAGTCTTAACTAAAGTTGGGCACAATTTACTATTAAAAATGACTTACAAGCACCAACAAAAATAAAGATTGTATAGTAAAATATTTGATTAGAATCTGGAAACTTCGTTTGATCTTACATAATCTTCTTTTGACTTTTCTGCGGGACCGACTAAAGCGTTTCTTCTTCTCACCAACACATAGATATATCTGTAAATTTAGACAAACAATCAAACAATATCCTATACTGTAATACGAGCAATTGTTTTATATACAGGATGGGTTTCTTCAAAGCAGTTTAAACCTCTTTATCTGGGGCACGGAATTGCCCCCGCCAAGTATAAAATACAAATAATTGTTAGAAATATCTTATTTTTATTCTGATGAATATTATTTTGCAAAAAAAATAATTATAAAGACATACTTATTGAATTACAATTATTTTAGTCGTATATTTAATTAGTAAATTAATCAGGGCAGTATTACAGAAATAATCACTTTTCACGTTGATTTTAAATTGGTGCTTGCTATTATAATATAATAATTAATGTTTGTTTGTCTTTGATCAAATGTTTTTTACCGTTTAAGCTGCCGCAAAAACATCGACAACATATTAATTAGAACAGCTATTGAAATGCTTCAGTAGGAAAAGCTTTTCTGCTGATATGAATATTTAGGTACTGAAAGTATGTTAAGATTGTATGTAGATCTCGAGTACATAAGCCTTTATCGCTATTGAAAACGTAGTAGAACAATAAAACACGCAATTGTAGCGTTCATAGTCCAGCAGCTTGGGGCGATCCCAATAAAATCTTGAAAGCCGTGTTTGCCAGGTCATACAAAGCTACCTTGGTCCAGTAGTTATTACCTTATAATAAAAGATTATCTACCAATCCGCATTCGAGCAGCGTGGTGGAGTATTCTATAGGCCTCCTCAGTATAAGGAGGAACCGTGCTCAGAAGTGGGCCATCGATGGGTTGAAGCCAAGTAAAGATTGCGTAATCTTTAACCCGTGTCACCTTCTAGCAGCATAAAGTAAACTTCCGACACGTAAGTTGGCCACTGACCCCTTTACCAATCCACATTGCAGGAGTATGGTGGAATACACTCCTCAGTTGTGAAGAGAGATCAGTGCTCAGTAGAAGCCAATTAATGTGTTGATGCCAGAACAATGTCTGCAGGATCAGCGAACTTAAAATTATAATGTCTTTGTTCGGGATACATACGCGAATAATCCCAAAGCGACGACTGTAAGAGCAGCATCAAATATGTAGAAGGCACCAGGAAATGACTGAATAGTTGAAACATAGATGTAACTCGACGCCGGCATATAGACTGATGGAGCTATTGCTTCCATGACACCTATCAGGGAGCTGAGTTTAGCTGAAACAGAAAAATATTTCTGTATCATCGTCATTGCAACGACTAACTCTCTCACTGTTAGGATCCACTCATAATAGGGTGTACAGGTAAATTCTACTACGCTAAACAAGTGCGTGGTAGACATACATACCTTAGAGAACTTTGTAGGAAAGTCTTAGGAATGCATGTTTCCTCACAATCCTTTCCGTCATCGAAGCAAATGATCGTTAATTTCAAATATGCGCATAACTTTCAAAAGGTGTTCGCAAAATGTGAACTTGTACCTCAGCTCTTCTCTCCACTATCTTCAATAGTGATTCGAATAAAATATTTACGAATTTTTAATTTTTCGAACCGTGGCTAGGGTTGCCAACTTCTTTTTGTTATAATATAGTATTTTTAAAAAAGAGCACAGAAATATAGGACGCTTTAAAAAATATAGTATTTTGTGGAATGAAGTAAGAAATATGTAGTTTAATTTTTAACTCATTTGTTTTCTAAGAAATAGGTTTTTTGCACACGGACATTCCGAGAGTCAAACGAAAGGTGCGTTAAAAAATGTGTGATGTTTTTTATAAGTTTCAGTGTTGCAAAATATAAACATTGATGTGTTGTATTGAAATATAGTATATAATAGTATGGAGTCTTGAAATACAGTATAATACAGTACTATATAATACAGTACGGTTGGCAACCCTAGTCGTGGCCGAGATAGTCTGTATAGTTTAATTTATATTGTACACATGTAATTTCACGCGCTCCGCTGCGGTATAATAAAAAGCCTTTACAGCAAGCCTATCAACATATGTGTGATACAACAAAAGAGTTAACCACATTTACATTGGATTAACTGTTTCTGAAATGAGAGTGCACAAACGCAGAAATAGATTGACAAACAGAATGAAATCTAAACACAAATGTTTTGTGTCTGTTCTTTGTTTGTACCATGAACAAACAGCGATCAATTAAGATAACGTTGTACTTATGTACATAGATTAACTACACACGTGTGTGGGCATCCTAAAGGTTGTATTTGATCAATTTCTTATGACTGACCGTGTAAGAAGCTACAAAAAAAAACTAAAATTAGGCTAAAGTCAAAACCAATCTTCCTTGGCAAGGGCAGGTCTCGGCCCTTTTATTATTTAAACAACCTCGACCCTATTTAACCACGATGATGTAACGACGACCTCATGTGTCTCCAAAGGGCGCTTTTTCATTGGCGATCCACTACGATTACTAAACACGATACGACATCGATGCGACATAAAGCTAAGCATAAAGCTGTATGTGTATTATTGTCATCCATCCCTTAACTTTTCAATGTCCACTATTGGATATGCATAGGCTTCCCCTACGATTTGCCACTCGGACTCGGTCAGGAAATATGGAATCTCAGTAATGAATCATACCGGTCAGTAAAGAGTCTCATTCGATACGACACCCACTTGTCGTCAGGTCGTTATTCAAATAACGTGTAAAGCTTCTTGTTGCATGCGCAAGTGACCTGGAACTTCGCTTGAATATAAAGCGTAACGTCTCGATGTCAGTGTGACGAAGAATGTTTCGGTCGTCGTAGAACACTGTCTTTACCACTACATCGGCCAATGAAGAACTGCCTATTGTTATTCGCTAAGCATATATCACTCGCGTTTAGGGGTATTCTCTACTCGTGAATTTTAATAGCCAACCTCGGCCTAAATTCTTAACAGTGATCTGCGATTCTTGTCTCACCTGTGTCAGAGGACCTTTCTTTATTGATAAATCTCTTTTGTCTTACCGTTCATGCTAAATGTTAGATCAACATTTTAGCAATGGGTTTGGGCACATAATCTGGCCTCTCATCTTCTACACCGAATGTCATTTCACATATTTTTAAGGATACGTTTGGCAGCGATCCCAAAAACGAATGCTAAAGAATGGTCCTAAGGAAGCTGGTCTGTTTGTTTATCAGCTAACGCCGCAATAGGTTTGGCTGCTAGTGACTCTGTTGCGGTAAGTTGGGTTCGCATCGCCTACAAATGAGGCTGGACATCTCTGATTGAATTGCAAATCGTAGTCCGTGCCAACTTGAATAACTTTACTGGCATCAGTATTTGTTGATGCTCACAATACAAACTCCTACGTATATTGTAAATTGAATAACAAAACGTGTCTCATAATCTCCAATAGAATTAGTCTACCAAGTCCTAATTCTAATAACATTTAATCAGTTTCAAACTTTCTTAATCTTCGTAACTAACTTTCGTTGAAATTGATTTACCTCAGAAATTATAGCGTTGTTATTAATACGCAGTGCTGGTAGAACCAGTATGGTTTCTATTTAGTTATATTTATTGGTGTTACGGTAACTAGTTAGAAGCAAAATCACTGATTTTATTCTCATTTGGTTTTTAGTTGCGGATAAAACTTGTTGTAAACTTGTTTATGTATAGTTGGAGTTATTACGGGTTAGTAAAACAATTGATAAATAAAGGAATTACCGCCTAACGGTTGTTACGTTGAATTCTTGAACGGGTGATTTTAAGATCGAATTCTGCACGCGTCCCTAATTTTCAAAGTTACGTTATTATATAAATTGCTTTGGTACATGAAGACATCGTGATGACTCCTGAGAGTTCCCTACAAACTTCTCGAATTTGTTTTCCAACTATTTTCTAAGTCACGATGTTTGCTCTGATGCGAAACAAAGCGGATAGTAGTCTTTTAAATGCTTTATAATTTAACCATAATCCTACAGAATCCACTGATTATTGTTAGGTATTTGAAGATATGAATACCTCGCCTATCTATTAATCTGTTTGTTAATAACTATTGATTGTGTTAACTGAACTGTGAACATAGTTCAAATGACCGATAACCTCTCGAGATCAAAGTGAAGGCCTTGGATAGGTAATAATATTCAGACTTAAGATTTGATCAAGAATATACTAGATGACGGCTCCCATAGAAATATAACACAAAATACTGTTCACACAAATATATGTACTTCTACTAGATGAAACATCGCGAGTATTAAATATCTAATGTTTTCCTAAGAACAGCTTACCTTGTCTTTAGCATATATTTACCTTACGACAAAATAGAGAAAATTACAGGTTGCCTACTAGATAACGCATTTGAAATAATGTGAGATGCAAAACCGTTAAAAGGTGTGGTAGCCATAAGGCTTAAAACTAGGCTTAAACCTACAGTAGTGAACAGGCATAATAATAAGATGGTTTAAAGAGTTCGTTAACAGCAATCTGCCGCACATCATACTTCCGTGATTTCGTTAAGTTTTCCAGTTACGATACAATTATCTTGTGATTGTAACCTACGCCAATATAAACGTGATTTTATCAATGCGGTTCGTTAGCAGAACCATAGAGTATCCATAGTGATATAACTTTGGAGTAACCTTGTTTAAAAGTGTTGATCAGCAAGACATGTAAAGGGTTGCGCTAAATAAAGTTATTAAAATTAATAAGTGAACTGCAATTTAACAAATGCATTTCTTTTTTTTTACATTTTATAAGCTTGACTACAATCCCACCTGATGGTAAGTGGCCATGTAGTGGTGGATGGTTAAGCGCATTAACATACAAGAAGCCTATTCACTCTTGTTTTGAAGACACTTTATACTCGGGCGGAAACACAGACGCTGGCAACTAATTCCAATCCTTCGTGGTACACGGTACAAAGGACGAGGCGAAGCGTGTCATCCGTACCGGAGTGTATGTATGTATGTGTGTGTATTATGAGTTTTAAATATATCACAAACATACATACAAACGATTTCTACAAAAAGAATACATTACCTACTTCCTCTGTTGGCACGCTTTTCGTCGCAATCGACCTGACAGCAGTGAGACCAGTGTGGCTAAATATGTTAAACACGGGAGCTGTATAGTACCATAGTCTGTTTGGTGCAAACGCAAATACTAAACATGCTGCTATCCTGCTCACTCCTGCTAGAATTCCAATTAGGCTGTCTTGCACGTTCAGCTTCTTTGATAAGATTGCTATGCAGAAGAATGTACCTGGAAGTTGTAAAATGAAGAAATTTAGTTGGTTAATAATACTCCTCTATTTTAATTTTGAATGTTATAAAATTCAAACAGTTTGAAAGCAAATACGTAACCATATTTCATTTAAATATTTAATTTACGTATTGGTTTGTGATCTTTCAAGTTGTTCCTACTTTAAAACGAATTAATCTCAATATTATCAATATTTTTTTACCAAGATTATACTCGTAAAGAAAAATGTGCTACTTAAATGGTATTTGAGGTCGAACGTTTCCTAAAATATAGCTTTTGAAATAATATAGCTGCAGTGCCAATTTACTGGTCACATAGTTTGTATTATCAAAGAAGAAGAAAGGACCTCAAATCGAAGGCCTCAGAAAAGGGGAAACGAATGCTCCTGAATCCAGAAGAGTCAGAACCTGCCAGTGATAAAAACAGGAAGGTCTATGGGTCGCAGTAGAAGTCCAAAGTCAGGCGAAGCTGTTTATTTCCAAGAGGAATGAATAATAAAAAGAACAAGACGGTTTCAAATTTCGAATTTGTTGGGTACTTACAAAATTATTTTGATAAAAAATATACGTTTACTTTGTATAGTATAAAATATAGTAACAAATTCGATAAGTACGTCGGTACCGTATGCAATTCATTATCACGAGCCTTGACCCAGGCTAACAAAACAAAGATTGGCGTAGTTTAAGATTGTGCTTATTGAATGAAACTGTTCAACAAATGATAATGTCTGAAGATTAAGTTACTGTGTATTATAAGCCGTGGTTATAAAACCGCGGAGGTTTGTTTCGATTATAAGCAACGGGCAAAAAAAGCAACAGAGTGGTTGGTAGGTTCGTCTCTAGAATAGGTGGTCATAGATTCAAATCTTCGCTCTAATTCTCAGAAAGATATGTATGTGCTACAAATTATTGTATGTATTACAAATTTAGAATCACTTGCAGATGAAAGAAAACATCATGTGGACACCTCCACGCTTGAGAGTTCCCCAAGAAGTACGCGAAGGTATGTGCCAGGGAAGTGGAACCGGTACCGCTCAAATTATAAGCCCAGTAGTAGGACAGTTGAGTTGCAATGATGACGGGATTCAGGGAAGTGGAACCGGTACCGCTTAAATTATAAGCCCAGTAGTAGGACAGTTGAGTTGCAATGATGACGGAATTGTTGTGTGCCAGGGTAGTGGAACCGGTACCGCTCAAATTATAAGCCCAGTAGTAGGACAGTTGAGTTGCAATGATGACGGAATTGTTGTGTGCCAGGGTAGTGGAACCGGT